>WYDI02032967.1:0-37662 GCA_009867235.2 Psittacus erithacus
CTCATCTCAATCTCCCCTCTGTCAGGTTAAAGCCATTCCCCTTTGTCCTGTCCCTACAGGCCCTTGTCAAAAGCCCCTCTCCAACTTTCTTGCCAGCCCCTTTAAGCACTGGAAGCTTCTCTAAGGTCTCCCTGGAGCCTTCTCTTCTCCAGGCTGAACAAGCCCAGCTCTCTCACTCTGTTTCCATAGCAGACTGCTCCAGCCTTTGGAGTGTTCTTGTGACCTCCTCTGGACTTGTTCCAACAGTTCCACATGCTTTTTATGTTGTTGCCCCCAGAGCTTGATGCAGGACTGCAGGGGGAGGTCTCACCAGGGTGCAGCAGAGGGGAAGATCCCCTCCCTCGACCTGCTGGTCATGCTGCTGGTGATGCAGCCCCGGACATGGCTGGTTTCTGGGATGCAAGTGCCCATGTGTTGGATCATGGTGAGCTTCTCATCAACCAAAATCCCAAAGTTCTCCTCCTCACAGCTGCTCTCAATTCATTTTCCACCCAGCCTATAATTGTGCTTGGGGTTGTCCTGACCCCATATACACTAGGTAATCTGGGCCACCCAGCCACCAGCACACAAGGAGGACAAGGATGTTTAACATCTGCACTCTACCTACCATCAAAATGGAGCTGTGTCTGTGGCAGATAGCCTTGACCACAGAAACAGAACTCTGGCAGGTGGCTTTTGACGCATAGAAGGTAAGTAGGAAGGAGGTAGGCAGAAGAGCAGATGACAGCTTTGGGACAGCGCTTTAGGACTATTACAGCAAAACTTTGCTAAATATATCTGCAGTGCAAAGTAGGTGGGTCAGAACATACCTCCAAGAGAAATCCGTATTTGGAAGCATAGCCCAAGCGGCAAGCTATATGCTCAAAGTAGGTATAATCATAAGTATAAGGGCTTTAAGCAAGAACACTTGAAGGATTTGGAGTTTGCATTCCTTCCTCACACACAAATATTCAGACAAAAGCACAAAGCAAGCCTGCAATATAAAATACTCTTTAGGAAGCAGGCCAGAAAAATAAATACATGCACAGAGAGGTGAACTGACCTCCAGTCTCAAATGAAATTATTTAGGAAGCTTGGAACCAAATCGAGACTGAGCTACCAGACCACGTCCTCTTACCTGCCACTGGACTGAGACTCAGCAACTCATTCTACATGTGACACACAAACCTGCTGAACTGCCAACAACGAGCCTGTTATTTCCTGAACACAGAGTACTCTCAGAGCTATACAGAAGAGAATGCTAATTCCCATGTCGAGAACCCAATAAGATGAGGACAAAAAGTAGAAACTAAGGAAGCTTTATTATGGAAAATTCTGACAAATTGATGTATTTTGTTGGGCTGTGACAGAATTCTGCTGAATTCTTAGAACAGGAAATCCAACTTCAGCTGTGGGAATGCATTGCAAGTGTTGATAAAAGCCAAAATTGCATATCATTTGGAAATGCATAATTTAAGTAGAGGACACCCAGTACAGATTCATAAAAGGAAGGTCATGCCTGACAAATCTGCTGAAATCCTTTTTATTATACGACCAAATCGTTAGGTTAGACAAGAGTGAAACAGTGGACATAAGTTATCAGGATCTCAGGAAAGCATTTGATTTTGTTCCACTCAGACTGATTTACAAAGTCATAAAGCATTGTGCAGGAAAAACGAATTGAAATGGATTAAAGAACATTTTAGGGATAGGAACAGAAGTAACTCAGTGAGCGGAAGTAGTTTGAAACAGGGAGGGGTAAAGGTCAGTCTGCTGCTAAATGCATGAAAATGGGCTCTGAGAAGGGTCTAACTTTAGCTCAGCTACCAATTTAGAGGCAAGAAAACCTGAATTTGGTGGCAGACTGCAGAAGAGTATTACTAGTGCTTGGTAAATTAGCAGGAAATCAGGTGCAGAAAGACGAATGAGCTAGGCTTGGCATTTGATGAAAAGATATGAGAGGAGCTACAGCAACCTGTGGAATTCACTTGTACTAGAGCTGATGTGTGAAAGGACATTCTGGCTGGGAATCTGCATTCATTTTAGAGAGGATTTTATAATTTTATGGTCATTAATAAAATCTGCAGCTATGCATGTTGTGGTTATATGGGTAATTAAATCTGAAGCTTCTGGGAATTACGTTGATAGCCTGAAAGGGTCAAAAAGAAAACTCCTCCTTACTTAATCAGAGGAATAGCTTCACGAGCTGGATAGGTGCATTAATCGTCTGACCATTACTTGAGGCACTCTCCATGAAATGGACCTCTGGATTCATCCACTCAACTCTCCACAAAAATTACTAAGATTTCAGGTAGGACACGCCAACAGAAACAATCTTTTTGGACCTGCATGAAAAACATTTGGTTAGCTCCTCTGAGACAATGCTGCACAGACAAAAAGTACTTCCACTTATTCTGAGACTTTCAATGGGCTGTGGTGATATATCCTGAAAACTGCCAATTATTCTCTTCGTTGGTAGGCTGGAGATGAAGTCTGTTGCTTGACAGTGATGCCAAAAGTTTTTATCCTTGTCTTTTCTTTCCTAAGAGAGTAGCAAATCTTTACAACATCCTCATGAGCCAGGGTAAAATTCTCTACAGAAAACTGAGCCTCAGCAACATGCTACTTGGCTCAAGGTCACCTGTGATAAAGATGAGAACAGAACTTGGATCTTCTGATTCCTACTCCTGTGCCCTGAATACCAGGCCATAGTGTGGCTGCTACCACCTGTGGGGACAGCCTTTCAATTTTTAAGGCTGCCAAAATGCAGCAGCTTTTATCACTAAAAATCACTTTAAATAAACTTCAGGGTTTTTTAAAAAAAAGTTAGGGGGGAACAGGTGGACTCCTGTGACACCAGAATTCTTCAATGCACAAAGAATCTTTCATCTCACTGTTCTACACAGCACCTTTAAATATTTTTCTACATAAAGGCATGATATGCAAGAGCAAAAGAATAACTGAGAAACAGTAATCCCTAACAGATCAACTGTGCTTTATCTACACAGATTCTGCCTTCATAAAAGCACAGAGGAAAGGGGGGGGGAGAAAAGTACATTCTTATTGTTTTCTGAAGCTTAAAATAACCACAAAGTGAGAAAAATCAAAGCTGTTCCATAGAACAACTAGGAAAAAAGTCTCACTGAGCATTTGAGAAAGACAGTAAATGGCAGAAGATGGAATGAGAGATTTAGTGAGTGCTATGGTCACCACGCTTAGATCCTAAATTTGGTCTATGCTGAAACCAGTGTGGTTTAAATGGGAAGCATCTGCTAGAATGTATGCGCCCCATATATAATTATAGCTGTCACTGGCAGCAACGGCTACAGTTACGGCTACCATTATATACTCCATTTTCACTTCCTAACTCCTCTGAAAATTTTCTTATTTCAAATATAATGCAACTGAATGCAGGAAATTTCTGCAGGAAACTTGGTAACTGTGAGAGGCACAGAAGGCAAAGGGATAGGAAGAATTAAAACAAATCACCAGCAATGAAGACAGGTGGAGTTGCCATCAATTTATTCTCATAGCTGATTGATCATGAAGTTTTTTCACTTCCAGAAACAAGCAGAAAATGCATTATCTATTATAGCTGGTTTTGAACCAAGTAACATTTGTGCTTTACGACGGGGTCCAGGCTGGTGCCCAGAAAGCAGCAGGAAAGGGGCCAAAATGACAGCTAGCAAAACATTAATTTATTACTCACATTTGGATATTTCATATTTTCCCAAGTGTTGAGCTCTTCTGTAACACCTATGAGCCGTTATGCTATTTCTCCTTGCTCCCAGAATGAACAAGTGCCACATCCAGGGTTTGTACAAACCCTTTCTTCCTCGAGCTGTATTATCTCCTGGACTGCCTATCTATGGAAAGCACTGAAAACCCCAAACTTCCCACTAACCAAAAAGCTTCCTAGCCACAACACAGCTTATTTTCTAAAATCCCTTTGCACAAGCATTGTCTTGGAGCTGTTTTCCTGAGCTGAGCTCTCTACCCTTTCATGCAGTCAAGCAGTCTTAAGGTATCTCCTCATTCCTGTACAAATGGGTCAGGTACCTACCAGCTCAAACAGCGGTTCAAAAGAGAGCATCTCAGAGCAAGGTCGACTAGCCTTCAAAGCAGCAGACCACTCTGGTGTACAGTGATAACACAATGAACAGAAACCATCTGAAGAATTATTCCAGCCCTGACTTTCATCATTTTTCGATATGTCTTCCTGTTACTCTGTCTCCATGCTACACCCTGTATTTCAAAGATCACGGAAGATTCTTTATAATTCGCCATTCAGACTACCAGAAGTGTTTTATATTTGTGGGGATTTTTTTATATGGGCACACACACTTTCTTTTAAACCCAACCAAACGATGCAGAGTCCATTAACCTTACCCCATTCAGCCCCAACACTCAGAGATGTAGCTGTTGGAAAGAAACCCAGGACTCTGGCCATTTTACACACGTGTAAATAAGATTTGAATTAAAGTTACAGCAGTTGCCAATTCAAAAAAAAGCTGCAAGACTTTTTGTGATGTAGATGGATGCTTCTATACCCTCTGCTGCCAGCTGCTGTGGTACCACAGATGAGCCAGCAGCATCCTCCCAAAACATGCTTCAAGAGGCACAGTTGCATCAACAGTGGGAACTGTACCTTCCCCGCATGACTTGCTGCCGCACAGACTGCTAACATGTTTCTAACAATTAGGACTCATAATTAGCAGTGCAATACTGAACCCAATCATGTCCTGAGCTGCATCACCAGCAGCATGACCAGCAAGTCGGCGGAGGGATTCTCCCCCTCTACTCCACTCTGGTAAGACCCCCCTCCGCAGTCCTGCATCGAGTTCTGGGGCTCAAACATAAGACAGATGTGGAGCTGTTGGAGCAAGTCCAGAGGAAGCCATGAAGATGCTCCAAGGGCTGCAGCACCTCTGCTATGGAGACAGGCTGAGAGAGCTGGGGTTGTCCAGCCTGGAGAAGAGAAGGCTCCAGGAGACCTTAGAGCAGCTTCCAGTGCCTAAAGGGGCTGACAAGAAATCTGATGAGGGGCTTTTGACAAGGGCCTGTAGCGACAGGACAAGGGGAATGGCTTTAAACTGACAAAGAAGAGGAAGTGTCTGAGGCCAGGCTGGATGTGGCTTTGACCAACCTGGTCTAGTGGAAGGCGTCCCTGCCCGTGGCAAGGGTTTGGAACTGGATGAGCTTTAAGGTCCCTTCAAACCTAAATCATTCTATGATTCTGTGATGATTCCATGATTTTATCCTGTGCATTAGTGATACTAAAAACTGGCAATTCCAGCAACAAGCTGCTGTTTTAATTTAGCCCTACTGCCTACATTACAAGCTTCCAATTCTAAGGGCAATGACAGAAAAACCAAATTCTTTTAATTCACACACTGCTTGCATTTTGATTCTGAACTTTCAGAAAAGTGTCATGGCCTTCCCTAAGTGCATGTATGCTGGTCAGAGGAATGTTCAACCCATTCAAGTGTATACACTCTAAAATCTAGATGGGACTGAGCATAAAGCCTTACCTATGCACTCTTTCAGACCTATCACACTCATCATTTCACCACTGTCCTTAGAGCTGCGGAGATGGTATCTTGGTAAGATTTTTTTTATCTGAGAACTGAAAATTTTTACTCTAGTTACGAAATGGAGGTATCCAAGCTTGGAAATTGGATGTCCACCAGAGGACTGGAGGATATATAAATCAACACATCAGTTCTAAAAAGGTAAGAGCTACCATGCAATAATGCAGTATGCCAAAAATAAAATGTAAGTTCCTCTAGACAGTTTGCAACACACAATTATCTAAAAAATGTTTCTTCACAAAGTTCTGCACGTTCCTGCTTACTAACAATTCTGCTGCCCAGCACAGAATACTATAGGATGAATTTTTTACTTTTTAGTTCTAAATACTGACTTACATAAAGGGGTACTTTCAACTTCATTTATTACTTAGATCTTTATGATTCTTTACATCCTGTTGATAATGTATTAGCATGCTTATCTGCCATATAAATCTTTGTTCCTATCCACACAAGGATACTACTTGTTAATAGTTTACTCCCCATTTAAATACAACTTACCACTGAAAACGCCGCTAAATTCCCATGACTGAGGTTAGGCATATAATTTAAAGAACACCTGGAAGACATTCAAAAATTACAGCAGTAAGACTGCTAAAAGATCCTTCAGAGAACAAAACAGGACAGCAGTTGCTGAGGACATTTGAAAACTATGAACGACATCTCTCCCTCAGTTCCTTTCTAACGAAGTGCCTAAGCCATTGTTTTAGGATGTGCGTGCAAATTTGCTGCATGCATTAGTTAAAAGTTCTCTCTCATACAGTAGCCAAAACAGACAGATCTTCCTAGATACACTTCGCATTAAAAAACCTCTGAATTTCTTCTGACAGTAGAAGGGACGACATGTCCCTACAAGAAGATGCCAGTTTCTAAGTGGGCAGGGTACCTTAAACCAGCTAATTTAAAAGCAGAATCTTGGGAGTGAAAAACCACAGCAGTGTACTTGGAGAATACCATCACAGACTGTGCATGCTGTGATAGCAGTAGGACTAAGATGCCACTCATGTAGAAAGCTCACAAAATCCTTTCAGGATCTTAACAAGCAAATGGAGTGGGAGAAGTTATGACCCAGTATTACCTAAGCCTTAAACTCCAGCCTCACCACTCTAGGAAATTACAATATTATATTACTTAAAGTGATATGATTTCCTCCCTCATCTCTTTACAGTGACACAAGGATGCTTTTATCACTATTCCAACAGAAACAGGGGACAAAGTACACTGAAGTAAGTAATCCCTCACCATGTCAATACTGTCCTCTACGCAATATTACTATTCCAGTAGAAATCATCCCTTTCCCCTTACATCAACACAGCTACGCAGCTAAATCTCTCAAATTAAAGCCACCAAGTCTATTCCAAGAGGATGTTTTTGCCTTGTCCTCTCTTGCTGTCATTGAGGTGCTTGGACAACACATGATGAGCCCTACAGAAGAAGCAGGATACACACAGTGAGCTACCTAGATCATGGGGAAGGGTTAGTGACTAGAGAGTGCTGACTGACTCCCCACAGTTCTCACCAAGGATCTGCGCTAACGGAACCCTTCAAGGATTTGAAAAAGAGAAATAAAAGTGGGGTAACTTTGACAGTCTCTTTTTTTAGGACTTTCTTTAGAATCCAAATCAGAAAGTAAAATATCTTAGCCATTCTCCCACTGTTCTCACATTCACAGTTCGCATTTGCTCTTCTTTAAGCTCCAGCTCCTGGAGTCAAATGATAGAAAGGAAAGTGGAAAAAGAAAAGCTGAGAAATGTAAAGTGAATAAATACATCTTATACCCTCCCTAAGACAAAAATAAACCTCTTCACTTTATCAAACTCTGATTTAATAACTTCTTTTTATTTCATATTTTATGCTGTAAATAACAAACATCAGCTAAGAAACTCTTCACTATAAGGGTGATGAGGCCCTGGCACAGGTTGCCCAGAGAAGCTGTGGCTGCCCCATCCCTGGCAATGTTGAAGGCCAGGTTGGATGAGGCTTTGAGCAACCTGGTCTAACTGGAAGGCGTCCCTGCTCATGGCAGGGGGGTTGGAACTGGATGGATATCTCTTCCAACTCGAACCAATCTGTGATTCTATAAATTTCAAAATACTGCTCACACCTAATATTTGGGAATATGAAGTTTTTGGGAACAATCAAATGGGGTCTAAGGAACCCTCTTAACCTGTCAAAGGGAGTTTGGAGCCGTTCTTACCAGTGACTGAGACTGATCAATAAAGAACCAGCAAGTAGCCTTGCTGAGAAGAGCTGCACAGCAGACGTGCTGCAGAAGGCAGGCCAAGTAGGCTTATGGAGAAAACTGGCAACAGAGAGAGAGAGAGATATTTGTCCAGGAGCAGAGTAGAGACGCTGAATGGCCTGAACTTTGCCAGTCTTAATATATGAAGCTGAAGCCCTAAGTATGTCACTTCTTCAACTGCTAGATAAAGGCTGAGTTTCTGCAAGTAGTGTTTTTACTGTAATCTGGCTAGTTTGACCATCAGTCTGACCCTGCAGGGATATTACGTTCCTAAATGGTCTGAGCACAATTTATGTATAGCCGTTCCACAAGCCAGAGCATGTAAATATATTGTAAAACACGGTACATCAGAAAAGGCTCATTCTACATCAAGGAGAAAACTGACACCATAAGTCAACACCCAGCTGGCCGGGCTAGAAGGGGAGATGACACATGCATGCATACAAATGGATTAGATCACAGCCTTACACTTGCTGTAAAGCAATCTAGTAAGATTTACCTTTAATATTCTTAAAGCATTTTTAGTTTTGAACTATAAGACATGAAAGTGCTCCATTTCTCACTAGCTGAAGCCAAACTTGAAATAACAAAACAGTCTGAAGTAGTTAAGAGGCCACAAAACTCACCCTGATTTCCAGTCAGCATTACAGAGATTTGCAGAGTAACACTGTGTACCCATTAACTCTAAGTCCACAATTTGGCCAGAATTTGTTTTGCTGCATTACAGCCAAATCACTTTTTGTGTCTGTCTTCCTCCTACGTGGGATTGCCTTAGCAGAACAGGATGCCAATACTGAAAGCACTGACTGTCTCAGACTTTACCATCTTTGATTAAGAAGGCCCTTTTATTGCAGGATCACTTAGACATTACAGATAACTGTTGCTGCATTGAGATGAAGTTACTGGCAGGAAAAGCTTACAGCAACTCAGGGAAGAGCAACCAGAATATTAAGACTCCCCAAGTGAGCTATTCCAGAAGTCCAACACAAAAATTACTTTCCTAGTATCAACTTTTTTGCTGAAAATTAGGTTGACTATTTCTTGTACTCCCCACAGCTAACGCAGAGAACAGAGTACCCCTCATTTCTTTACAAGAAGCTTTCACATTGGGTTTAAACAATTCTCAGCAAATGGGTAGGTTATTAATGTTCACTTTAAATGTCTTTGCCCTTCCCTTCCCCTGTAAGAATTGTCTCGAAACTCAACTCTTCATCCTTTCACTGGCACATTTTCAGCTTTTAGATTAACTTCACATCTTGCTTCCAGTCCTGTTCCTGCCCTACGTTCCCATCCCATTTCTGTCTGCCTGTTCAACTAAGCAAGAAAAAGTACCTGCTACAGCTGGTCAGGAACCGCCTCTGTGTGGATTCATGAACCATAAATTTGTATGGCTACTCCCATGTCCACATTTTTGACGGACCAGATAAATAACAGTATCAGGAATTGGGTGTTTCACAGCAACAGGCAAGAAAACCTTGTACTTTATCACGGCTGGCATATATCCTGAAGGATATCCTTTCCATTTCATTTTATATCTACCACCCCTGTATTATGACTAAAGTAAATAGCAGTTACCATTTGATATTTCTAGTCTTGTTTCACCTTTTTTCTAGATGGATGTTCCGACTGGCTCAGTACACTGCAGTAGCCACCAACTTAGGCTCTGTATTCAGATACGTGCAAAGGTTTTATGAGACTGAGAATTAAAACCACAGAATCATAGAATGGTTTGGGTTTTTCCAACCTGAAGATCATCTAGTTCCAACCATCCTGCCATGGGCAGGGACATATTATTCTAGACCATGTTGCCCAAAGCCTCGTCCAACCTGGTCTTGAACACTGTCAGGGATGGGACAGACACAGCTTCTGTTCCAGGGCCTCACCACCCTCACAGGAGAGAACTTCTTCCTAATATCTAACCTTAACTTCCCCTGTTTAAGCTTACACCCATTATCCCTTGTCCTATCGCTACAGTCCTTGATGAAGAGTCCCTCTCTGGCATCCTGTAATCTATGATGTGGGACATAAGCACCCAAGGATATAACAGCAGACATTTCTGGTTTATTGTAAGATTGTGTATACCATTACTCCCTCCTTCCAGTTTTACAGATCTGAACAGCAACGGTATGTTGCATTCATATAAAGGCTTCTTTCCCCCCCATCAGAAAAAAAAAAAAATATTTTCTGACTTATTAAGCAGAACTTAACATGTGAAAGAACCTGGTAAATTTGCCATTTCCAGCAGCAGTCACTTAAATGATGGAAGGTAAAGCTATTTATCACAGCATCACCAAGTAACACAAACAGCAGCAAATGAATAACCTGACAATACAGAATTCAAGTGAAACTGACAGTGACAAAATGTTGGGACCTTACTTTTAGCCCTGATTTACAGTATAGCACATTCAACAACAGGGTGCTGGTAAATTACCATGGTGAGGCATTTGTTTTAAAGTGGTACAAAAGTAGAAATATACCTTCTGAAGAATTAATTACGGGGGTTTCGGGGGAAGAAGAGAGGCTCTGCAGAATCTTCCAGCCAAATACAGAAAGAGTTTTCAGCAGAGCACAAGCACTGTGCTGTAAGAAGCATCAGAGGTTTGATACTGTTGAAGATAGGAATGTATCATCAGCTTTGCTCAAAACTACTGCCTTTTTTCCTAACTGTTAGTACTTACTGTGCCTGAGAATGTAGAACAATAAGGAAATAGTTAACTACCAAAGGATTTAAGGGGCTCTTGACAGTTGAGACACAACTGTTATCATCCCATCAATTTTAATAAAATAAATGTAACAGAAAATCTAAACAGACCAGTATCTCTTGCGTATTCTTATTCAGCCTTCATTATAACCGCTCTACAGCTTCAACAAGTCTTGTGGTTTAGGAACACAAAAAGCGTGAAAGACTTTTGGTTTTAATTGCAGGGAAACAGAACTGCATCTGCCTGCCTTTGCGAATTTAAACAGTGACCAAACCACTTGAACCTGTCTGTGAGACAGACACACTTTATGCTGCTAAAAAAGAAATCTGCTTTTAAAGTCCTTGGGGGGGGGATAGAAATTTAATATGGGGAAAGAAATTTAATATGTATTACACGCTGGAAACTAGCTTCATACATTTCTTTCACCCTGATTACCAAACCTAGACTGCATTCACCATCAAAAAAAGGCTAAGAAATTCCCTGCATTGATATTCGTATAGATTTCATATGGGAACATTAAAAAAGGTTTTCTGAATTACATTTTTATTGACTTTTTAAAAAGTTCTATTCAAATCTTGGTCTATTCAAAGCATAAGCTTACTATAATGTTATTTAAAATTACATGTAAAATATTTAGCAACATTTGCTATTCTTTGTTCAGGGGAGGCTGGGAAGGAAGGGAAATAAATCTGACTCCTGAACCAGAGAAAACTACAGGATAAGCACCTGAAGGAGAGTCACAAGTGCTAACCCACTTTTGCCCTCTTTTGCACATATAAAGAGTATTTTGCTCATTTTAGTTTATTTATCTAATTCAAATCAATTACTTGTTCATTCAAAAGCTGAATAACCAACTGGAAGTTTAAAGATAATAACAATAATAAAATGCATTTTAAAAAAAATAAGCAGAAAAGTTTGTTTTCCTCTTCTAATCTTTGAATAAGAGATAGGTAAGCGAGTAAGATCTTACCAGCTCTCACACCTTGAAGGACATGGTATCCAGAAACAGTTCAGTTCATTTACTGCAGATAATGCTTTTTTTGCTTAATGTATCAGTTTTAAAATGCAAAACATTTATAAGACGCTTTTGTCATTCTTTTTTCTACTGATTTTTTTAAAGCTGGCTTTTTTAGACAGCTACATTTAAATACAGATCTCAAAATGGTGAGATTTTCTTACATTCAGTTCCAATCCTCATCTATGTAGAGCTCATTTGCAAAGTCTAGAAAACGTAAATGTTAAAGAATTTCAATGAGGATTTGTTAAATTATGTACCTGCGTAAGGACAGATCCCTGCCCCACTTACCCTACCAGTTAGTTAAGCATTCTTTCCCCTGCCCAGAGAAAGAAATTAAGAAATTATGAAATTAATTTAAGCGCTATACTTGTTTGCAAATAAACACGCTTCAAATAGTTACTAGCCAATGAAAATCAACCTGGCTTCAGGAAAATAATGAAAGTACAATCTCAAAACAAGATTAAAATCAATGATTTAAATCAAAGCTTCCCTCTTGCTGATGTAAATCAAAGTGATTTAAATCATTAGTTTTGATCAATTCCCTCATTTGCATAACCTTGATCGTTTATCCCCTAAAATGTCATCTAAGGGCCAAAGTCAGCTGGGTATTTCTCCAAATCTCAATTCACTCAACATAAGAAAGGCTTTTGTGTTCTCCTTTAAAAATTTATAAAAGACACTATCAACTAATACATTTCCATCACTGACGTCTAATCATGTTTGGGATGTTGAAGTGGTTTAAAAGATAAACAAATGCACATTCTGCAGTAATCCCAAGTAAAACTAGAAATATATTACAGTTGATGGTTGCCCTGTAGATGTCCTTACATCAACAAACAAGCAAACATGCTGATGGGACAAACGAGTGTTTACAAGAGCCCCTCAGCCCATCAATTATCTTTAATACAGTGGGTAGCTAGGGACTACTGATCTACAGTGGTAAATTTTCACAGCATGCTGTTTTCCTGCATTGATCATTGGAGCAAAGCCGGGATTAACACAGTGTAGGAGCTCCTTTATTAAAACAAACCAGCCTTTTCTAAAGGTGATGAGTGCTAGCTAGAACCTACCAACCTCTGTGCTTGTGGAAGATGGATTTTTATTCCAGTTCTCCCTGGCCTGCTTTGGTCTTTCCTACAGAAACTATTTCTGATGTGCTTAGATCTTTCCCACCACTTTCACCTAGTTTCCTGCTCCCTCTGACTCTTCACCTGAGCTTTCAAGTGATTCTGATAGGATGCAA
Organism: Psittacus erithacus; assembly: GCA_009867235.2. Taxonomy (NCBI): domain Eukaryota; kingdom Metazoa; phylum Chordata; class Aves; order Psittaciformes; family Psittacidae; genus Psittacus; species Psittacus erithacus. The sequence goes on from WYDI02032967.1 coordinate 12,773, forward strand.
GCCCTTTCGTAAGTCACCCTTCGAAACACCAACTCTTCTCCATGGTTCCACGTTCTTTTCTGCAGCATCTAGTTCAAGGTACAATGAGGAAAGGAAATGCTGGAGAAACTGGAAGGAGGAGAGTGCACCAAGGATGTCAGGATCATCTAAAATTAAACAATTATAAAGCACACTGGGAAAGCACAAGAATCTGCTACTAAGAATTCAGACAATTGCTTTCCATGCACGTTTTACACATACCACAAGTCTCAACAATGAAGAGTAAACATTAAATGCTTTTACCTTTTTTATTGGTATACACAAAAGCAAAGTTGTCTCGAGTGCCAAGTAGGTTTTTTTGAATGCAAACATTTTAAGGCAACAGCACAAGGCTAATAACTGTATCATGGTCATTTTGATCCAATTACAATACATTTTAGTTTAAAGTATTACAGTACTTTAAAGATTAAATAGTGCTACAGTCTCTCATATAAAGTTACCATTTTGAAAAGTTGTTGGATAGAGAGTGCACGGCCCTGACTGCATGAGCGTTTCCACTCGGGAAATTCAAAGTGGATTTAGCAGGATTACTACAGCATTTTCAGGATCAGAGCGTAAATGGTATCTCCAACACACATGCCAGGAAAAAAGTGAAAGAAAAAGGAATCTGTTCCTAAGAAAATCAGAAAGCTATTGATCCTAAGTAGTTTTCTGCTTTTGACTTCAAACTAAGGGAAGGAATACAAGGGAAATACTCTACAGTTTAGTAAAATAGTTTTACCTAAGTCCATGTATTTGTAATCTATGCATTTATCACTAATTGGTAAATAAAACAAAACAAGCAATAGGAAAAGACAACATTTTTAGATGACATAACTCAGATCATACTCAAGGCTTTTATTTGTTCAAGACTGAACAAACTCCACAACCTTTATAAATATTATTATGCTGAGTGCTAGAATACCCTAAAGCTGGACCAACCAAGAAAAGAACACTATCGCAACTCCTTGTCTGGAGCAAAATACCATTTTTCTAATTTTTAAAGAGTAAAGGGAGCTTAGCTCATTTCAGGGGAGCAAAGAGTCCAGACCTACAGAACGGGAAACATTAATGCCCCAAAAGGAGAGCAAAAGACACTATTATGGCTGCATACAGATATTTCCTGCTTCAAGATCTAAGAAATTCATTCCCCAATACGCTCAGAACACTTGAGCTGCCACAAACTGATGCCCAGATTTGTTTCCCAACTTTTTTTTTAACTCCTCACAATTTATTTTTAACTACTGCACAGAAATTGCATCTGTCGGGAATGCTCATTTTGCAAACTGAGCTCCTGCTCCAGCACGGCGACTTTCCTGTGTTCCCTTCAGCACAGTTCAAACCATTTCTTATTCTCCTACGAACTAACTCCAATTTTAGTGTTTACTGACTGCAACTCTGCCATCCACTCAAGCGCTACTGCTTGGTCAGTAAAAGGATATACAGCTGCAATTTTTAACATCTCACATGAGCTTCGAAGAAGGATTTAGTAAATGGTCTATGTTTAACTTGCATTTAAAGGCTTTAAAAGTTAAAGGAGTACTATGAATGATGCCAGCGCAAGCATTATCTATAAAGATAAACAAGCTCAAAATAGCTGGCGAAGAGCCCTATTACACAGCAAGTATCCTGCCATGAATGTATATCCTTCAACTGAAGCAATTTAAGTTCCTTTCCAACAATCTTACTGAGACTCACCCTAAAAACTTAGGAGCAGGCACAACAGAAGAGTCAAACCAAATCCCATCATTTAAACAGCTGAAGGACTTAATGTAGACATAATCTTCAGAGAAGAGCTAACTCTTAAGCACAGTACTTGGGTCACTTCTTTTCTGAGTCCAGATGTGCAGGTCATGAGTAAACATACTCAGTTAGAATCATAGACTGGTTTGGGCTGGAAGAGACCTAAAAGCTCATCCAGTTCCAACCCCCTGCCATGGGCAGAGACACCTTCCACTAGACCAGGTTGCTCAAAGCCCCATCCAACCTGGCCTTGAACACTGCCAGTGATGGGGCAGCCACAGCTTCTCTGGGAAACCTGTGCCAGGGCCTCACCACCCTCACAGAGAAGAACTTCCTCCCTTGTCCCCAAGCCCCACACACCACTGAAAGGCTGGTCACAGAGAAGTGCCCAAATCTGGGATATGAGGCTGCCAAGCAGAACAGACACCATAGTATCAGGCTGCGTGCACAGGAGATCCCCAACCAGCAGAAGAGAGCCAGGTGGCATCATGCCCTGTCAGTCCCACATTCAGCTACAGGGTATCTGACAGGGCTGGGTCTGCTGTTACACATGCCCTTGGTTTCACAAACACAGCTGCAATACTTACAAGCAAAGGTACATCTGCATTGCTGCGGAGTCATGCGGATTAAAAATAAAAGCTTTAAAATTACTTTCCAATTTAAAATAGTTGAAAATAGAAAAATGAGTAAGACGAGTGTTTTGCAAAAAACTTCCCAAGGGAAAAAGATGATCAAGCCAGTGAACTAGTGGAAGTTACTCGGTGAGCAGTGGGAACTAGCATCTGATTAAGTGCCAACCCATCTTTCAAGCAGTATCCTTGTCTGCAAGTACAAAAGAACAAACATTTTCTTTTTACTTTGCTTATTTAGCTCAGTTCAATGCCTACTGCTTTCAAAGTTGAGAAATCAGCTGGGAATTCAGAAAGCAGGAAAAGCAGTTTCTCACTTTTAAATGAGGAATAAAAATAAGCTGATGAGCTCCACCAGCTCTATGTTTTTGAAGGGCAAGGTAATCAGAAATTAAGTGAAATTTACCTTATCCAGACAAGACTCATTGTATTTAATAAATGTATTGTAAAAGAAAAACTGTATTTTGACATAAGTCTAACACAGCCTTCATGTCAAGTAACACTGCACTTTTCAGTTGAATTCCATTTTCTATCCAAATGTAGTTTGACAAGATTTTAAATAAGACTCAGCTGGGAAATAAGCAGAGAATTAACCATTTTCTAGTTCATCATTTAATAAATGTATAGGAAGAAATGTAATTGCTTAGGTTACTTCTTGACACCTGAGTTTCTCTGCAGAACTAAATACATACATGTACGAAAACAACACTGAAGATCAATTATTCAAACCAAAGATTCCTGCTTGCTCTTCGAAACACTTTGATTCAAATTGATCTACATGCTGCAGTGTTAACTGAGATGATCAACACATCAACCACCCACCCTCTGAAGCCACACTTAATACAGCATCTATAGGATGTATTTATTGAAGGTACGAGAACTTCTGGAATCTATCCAACAGATCTTTTACCTCCCTAGGAGGCAGTCGTATCTCTGCCCTAAGCAGCTAAGGGAAGGGGAGAAGACAATAAGAAGACCAAAGGCATTTGGGCAGTTTAGCCAGTCCCTGGTTTAGGCGGGTTAGTAAGAGCAGAGACAAGCAAACAGGTTCCCTAGGCTCCTCTTTGAGGTAATGGAGGCAGGAGTCATAGAATGACAGAACGATTTGGGCTGGAAGGAACCTTAAAACTCATATAGTTCCAAGCCCCCTGCCATGGGCAGGAACACCTTCCACTACACCAGGCTGCTCAAAGCCCCATGCAACCCCCCACCCTCACAGGGAAGAATCCCCTACAAAATCCTCTACAAAATATCCTAACAGTAAAGAGCCCTCTACAAATTATTCCAAACAGGAACCTAATTTCAGATTGAGTTGCTCCCTGGAGAAACTTCTCTCTTGTCTTCTATGAGGCCAAAGCTAGTCTTTGTGGACACCTGAATGACTAGGTTAGCTAGACTGCACTGCTACTGCTGCAATTCCATGAGGCAGAAGCTACATTCAAGTATGAGGTCCTGCCTCCACTTGGAGTTTGGAGCACTGCGCCACTCAGTGCTTGCCAGGTCGCACCTGGAATACTGTGTTCAGAATGGTCCTAACTCTACAAAAAAGATGTGGATGGGCTGGAGTGGGTCCAGAGAAGGGACACAGAGATGATCCAGGGACCGGGCAGCCATATGAGGGAAGGCTGAAAGAGCTGGGCTTGTTCAGCCTGGAGAAGAGAAGGCTCAGGGGAGACTGTATCATCATGTTCCTTCATTTAAATGGTGGCACAAGGAAGATGGAGGCTCCCTTTTTACAAGGAGTCACATGGAAAAGACATGGGTTGATGGGCACAAGTTACTGCTGGGGAGATTCCAACTGGACACAAGAGGAAAACTTTTCACAATGAAAACAACCAACTACTGGAATAATCTCCTCAGGGAAGTGGTGTATACCCAAGCATTTGACACTAGTCTAGGTCATGCCTTGCCTAGAAAGCCTGGCCCAGCTGATCTCTGAGGTTCCGTCTAACCTGGGATTCTATGATTAAACCAGACTTCAGAGCAATTTAAGCAAATCTTCACAACCTGAGTGCTACTGTGAGTGCCTGCACCCATTTCATCTTAAACTGCACCCTCATCAGCTTTAACTTGACTCTCCACTTATAGAAGCTCTCCTAAGCACAGCAAGGCAATCCCCATGAACTGACCTCTACCCACTCCCATGCACATAACTGTGATTTGTACCTGGTTGCAATTTCACCCATTGTAAGTTACATACATAAGCAAACATAAATTTTATGTACATACAAATGCATTTGTGTGCATAAATACATGGAAACAAACCACCACTTGGTGCTCCAAATCTAAAAGCTTCTCCTAGCCATTCAATAAACCTTACAACCAGAGCCAGACACGCTTTATGTTTTTATAAAGTCTGCCACTAAACCTTAAAATAAATAATAAAAAGGTTATAATTCATCATCATGACATCAAATCAGCAGATTGGGATTTCAGTATATCAGAATGATGGATATAGACTTGCTTTAAGTATGGTTTAGTCTGCATTATACCAGAGCGTTTATTGTTGCCTTTAAGACTGTTTCCTTTCCAATATATTTCAAACAAGTGCAACACTCTTATTTTCCCTTAACTGACTGGATATATGAATCCACTATTCAGCAAAAAGAAAAAAAATTGGCCCTCAAAAAATCATGCCTAGGGAAGCAACAAGACAGTGGGGGCTAGAAAATACAACTCCTTGTTTATCCTTATTTTTTCTTGCTTGACAGGTAATCTAATAACCACTCTTTAATGGATCAGGAGTTAAGTCACTACCAGGAACAAAACCATTCCTAGTAAACTCCCAGCCACCACACAACCTCTCCATCCACTGCTGATCACCTCTGCCATTTCACCTTGTCACGGTTTCAGGCTGCCAGAGCACTATTACCCTGTGCCCTGCTGCCTACAACCAAGAAGGACCAAACCAGTTCCCCCAGAATACTCACATGCATTACTGTCTAGCTTCATGTCTACTTGATCCCCATTTACTTCTTGCCCATGTCTCTCTGTTTTTGATAGGGTGAGATGAAAAAAAAGCTCCTAGTGTCCCCATAAATGAAAACTCTGATCTTGTATCAAATGCTATTCAATAAATGAATACACATTTTCAGTTATAAGTTACACATATATCCATGTTTCCATCACCAAGGCACACTGAGAACTATTAATTCTCATTACAACCCTACATGGTGGCAAAACACATCAATTTTACAGACAGTCCAAAGTGCTAGGATGCATGGTAGAGGCCTGTTAACCACCTAGGATGTGCTGTTTAACCTGTACGCTATACATTGCTTTGTTTTGCCTAAGGCTAAGAAGATGACATTTCTTAACCCTAAATCTCAATATTTTGGAAACAACTCCATGGGCCACCCTGTGTCCCACTAAGATACATGGAAGTGGCAGTCATAAAACCACTAACCTTATTAACATTTTTGTAATTAAAATAATTGATAAAAAATCCTACATCCCTTCAGCTTGTATTTCTCAGACAACACCAAGAAGCATCAACAGCACTGGAGACATGCCCATAAGTAGAGCACAAAATGTTTAATTTTGCTGCAGCTATTTCAGGGCACCCCTTCTAATACCTTCTGGACCACCAAGAATCAGCAAGTCACTAACACTAACACGGAAACTTGTTGTTTGATACAGAGTAAAGCAAGGCCTCCTTGGGTTTTGATCTGTGTTGTAAAAGATGCTTCATAAGCACAACTGATAATCAATTTGGATAAGAAAATGTAAAAGAATAAATTATCATTTTTACCAGCTTCCCTTGCTCTGCCTCCCTCAGTACAGTTTTTCAACCTTTCTTTGAGCCTACTTATACAAGCAGTCAAACCGGAGGAGCAGAGATGGAAGAAGAGAGGATTAGTGGCTGTCATAGAATACAGGTCTAGGAAGAATAACAGCGTCCGAACTTATCTGGTTTAGGAAGTGCCTCAATCTTTCAGATTCCTCCTATCACTTCTTTCCTTGTGGCAAAGCTGAAACATTTCTTTGTGTTCTAAGGGCGCAGAACATGGTTTACAGGCATAGGGGGTATGCACTCCTCACATGAAAAACCAAAACTGAAAACCACTAACCAACTAAATAATTATAGCAACCCTCGGTCTGGCTGTACCTTTTGTGAAATACTACTGCATATTCTTTATAGTATTTGTAAATAGGATGGGTTTTATCACCTACACAGGCTAGAAAGTCCCTATCATTTATAGACTTCTCTCTCACTTACGATGGAAGCTCACACACAAGAGTATGAGTCTGCAAATACAGATAGGTAAAAACAGAATAATTGATAAGCCATGGTGCAAGATGAGGCTGTAATTCCACCGAGCGAGAAAGCATGAAAGTAACCCTAGGTAATGTAACTGGTTTTACATACTCACACAAATAATCTTACCCTGTGTCCTGACACTAATAGAGGAACACAATCTTATGGAGCTTGAAATCTTCCTCGAGAGAAACAACCTTGCAAGAGCAGAATGGAAGAAAATACGCTGTATAGAAAAGAATGGTTGTAGCTTTGCTTGCTATTTAAACCAGGCCGACTAATCTTTGAGATCTAGCAGTATTTCACATTTTTGCCTTCCCTCCCTCATTTTAACAGTCCTTTTACCAGTGCTTTAAAGTCACAGCACAGCAAGAGCTAAGTTATGCCCAGGACTGCATACACAAACCCCATTGAGTGCAAAAGCAACAGCTCATGTAAAAGCTCAGAAACCACCAACCAGCTGGAGACACACGACAGGTCAGAAGTGGAATACAAATCCAAGAAGAACTGGCATGTATGGATTTCAAAGAGATGCCTGAGTACAATCAACCTTCAGAAACCATGCCATTACAGATTTTCAGGTTGCCTTCTCAAACTGGAACCATCAGGGTTCACATCTGTAAGCTTTTCACTGCAAAAGTGAGATCTTAGGTCCTACTAAAATATGAGATTGTTCAATAACATGTAGATTCTTAAGGCTGACATTAAAAAAAAACACCCTAAAAATTTGATAAAAGTTGTCAATATTGACAGCTTGCTTTTGTATGCAGAAAGGTGGGAATGGAGGACAAGAAGAAAATACTCAGAGAAGTATGAATGAACAGAAAGCATTTAACAGGAGCCTGTCACCTGGAGTGAAGGCTGCCTTGATCTCAGCGACAAACAAATGCGTAAGATAGACCACCCCCTTCCTTGACACCACTTGAACTCGAAAGCCCTAACTGTGAGACTATGATCTGTCACATAAGGTGACATTTATCTATATAAATGTTTCTAGGTCTAGGCCTTAAGAAGTGAAAGGTAGTCCAAGGTAGTCCTTCAGCACATCAGTGGGAAACCAAGGTTATAAGGAGAACAGAAAAACTACTCGTGACAAAACACAGTGCAAGCACATTACAGAAGATTTCAACTAGGAAATGGGCAGGTACAGCGCCACAGGAGAGATCTTCCTTTTCTTAAGAACTTACTTGGGAGACAGGTGAAGAAAACAGAGTCAGACCACCATTAATCACCAGGATATAACTCTATTTCTCCATATCTCAGGTCTAACTTGGTCTTTCTTGGGTCGCATGGTTTAGTGTGAGATGTCCCTGCCCATGGCAGGGGGATTGGAACTAGATGATCTTAAGGTCTTTTCCAACGCTAACTATTCTATGATTCTATGATTCTAACTGCGCAAAGTAAATGCTGTTTGCCTTTGCTAGAACAAGAATTCCTGCATAAAGTGTACAAGCACAATGCATATGTTGCACAAAGCCCAAGTTTACATAATAAAGAGAATATATGTTTGCTTTGATCTCAAGTTGCCCCATAAATTTTTAATAACAGCTGTAAAACAAATCTTTGGATGGAAACCAGCAGCAGCAATGAAATTTTAGCATGCTAATCATTTCAGGTTAAGAAAAACCATTTCCAGTCCATTCCTCTTAGAAGTGTTACCAACTTCTTGCAAGGAGAAATGCAAATGTCTTTCACAGCCATTTACTTGCAGATTATTCTCTTCAGCCTGCTGCTTTCCCTTGCTCTCTCCAAAACAGAGGCAGTAAGGGACCATTCAATCTGTTCTGTCATTTCTGTTTCTATTAGAGGTGACAACGCTAAGTTCAGAAATTGCAGTCCTCTCATTTTATATTTCCCTGGAATGATGTCTCAATTGCGGTTTTTCTTCCTTTACAGAGAAACTGTTAACCCAAAAGCACTAAAAAAAATTCTTTTCTACTATGTACCACAAACAGATTGCAGTTTCTAGTTCAAGTGCAAAGGGACAAAGAAACCAAAATCTTTTTATATACATTCATTAAAATAAAAGCAGGAAATACATTAACATCTGGAGAAAAACATTAACCCTTGCGCTTTCCATGATGCAGCTCACAGGAACTTTGTTTGAAGAACTGCTTCCAAATCCTCCCCCCAGCTCCCAAAGAATTACTCCCATTGTACAGCATTTGAAACAGTATGTTCACACATATCCTATTAAAAAGAATTAAAATAACCTTTTAGTTATACTAGGAGGCAGGCAGGCTCCAAAAAGCTGCAGCTATCAAATACACATCTTAAAAAAAAAAAAAATTAACAAAAAAAAAAAAGTGAACTTTCTTGTTCAAGACTTACAAATATCACCACAGCCAAGAAAACAGTCCTGCACAAGTGGCATTTTACAGGGAGAAGGATTTTCAAAAAGTTTTAAAAGAGAAAGATCCAACAGTATTAGGAGACAGAAAAGAGAGATGATTGCTGTGTTGGATGATGTGCATGAGAAAGAGCAAGCTAATGGGATACAAAACTGCATACATTGGAGAGAGCTTTACAAGTTAAGAGAAATGACAGCCGAATAGTAATCATACCAGACCAAAAAGGTACTGACAAGTTAGAAAAACCCCTACATTTTCTAAATGACAGCAGTTAGTCCTTCTGTATGAAGAGTACACAGAGCTGCAGTTAAACAGTAACTGCTAGTCCTATAGATGTTTGTAGATGACCTAAACTGGAGAGAAATCATTCACTGCCCTTGTTCTGCAGCATTCACACTACTCTGAATGCAGACAGATGGATTTTTCTCGATGCAGGTATGTCAGCAGAAAGCAACCTGTGGGCGACCTGTCTCTCCTGCCATCACCTCCCTGCCAGGAGGGAGCACTTGCAGAGTGGCATGGAATTTTGGGTGAGCACACCCCAGATAACTTTCAGAAAAACTACTTGGGCTGGATCAAGCATAATACTACATAAAGCTCCACGTTACGCCAACCAATTTAATCTGAACCAAATGAGAGAGTTATTACACAAGCCCTGTGAATAGACTGGTGAGGATGGTAACTGGGGGAGGAGAGGAGGGAAGGGAAGGATTTACCACCCAGCACACAGAATTTAAAAACTGCATTTGTTCATGCCTGAAGTGGCACATAATAGGACTGAGCAGAGGCACCAAAGAGTAAGACCATCCAACCATCCAAAAAATGTGACGTAATTTATCAATTAAAGACATTTGCACACTAGGAACTGAACTAAGAAAAGCATCTTCCTTCACCAAGGCTACTTAGCCACCGGGTACATGCAGGTGGAAAACACTGCAATGGACACAGCTTAGGATGGTAGTTTGTCTAGACAAATGGGCCATTAAGGATTTAACATACCTAATCTTCTCTAAAAGGAAGAGATGGGACACAAAAGATTCACCTAACGCGTGCACCACACAGAGAGATTACATGCAAGTCTATCCTGGGAAGGCATCAAAAGTTTGCCCCTGTTCCTCCTGTTTCCTTCACCTCCAGGACTGCTGGCTATTACAGAATCACAGAATGATTTAGGTTGGAAGGGAACTTAAAGCTCACCCACTTCTAAGACCCTGCCACAGGCAGGGACACCTTATACTACAGCAGGCTTCTCAAAGCCCCATCCAACCAGGACTTGAACACTGCTAGGGATGGGGCAGCCACAGTTTCTCTGAGCAACCTGTGCCAGGGCCTCACCACCCTCACAGGGAAGAACTTCTGAAGATCTCTTCTCCATCTTCCCTCTGTCAGGTTAAAGTCACTCCCCTTTGTTCTGTCCCTACAAACCCTTGTCAAAAGCCCCTCTCCAGATTTCTTGCCATTCCCTTTAGGCACTGGAAGCTGCTCTAAGGTCTCCCAGAGCCTTCTCTTCTCCAGGCTGAACAAGCCCAGCTCTCTCAGACTGTCTCCATAAAAGGTGCTCCACTCCTCAGAGCATCTTTGTCACCTTCTCTGGACAAGATGGCTTGCATACATAGGGAATACAGAACTTTCCATGGAAGTCTGCAAATCCTGCAGCTGAAGCAGGATGCCTACAGATCCTGATTTATCTTGAAGATCTCTCTACTCCCTATTTTGCTAAACACTGTGGGAAAGGTAGGCTAGGGAAGCTCTTAGTTTTCTTGTGCGCCTCACAAAATGCACTGGCTACATGGGAGCTGAGATTAAGATGAGCGCATTTAGGTTTCAGCATTGTCATCTTCACAGAAAGGGAGAAGAAAAGGAAAATTGTGACTGTCATAGATTTTGTCTGTTCTACTTCTTGCATATCAGAGCTGCATTTTGCTTCTTACCCAGTGGATGACCATTTAAAACAAAACCAAAGCTTCACCTCTAAACCCTGCCAAAGCTGCCTTCGAGAAGCACCTTTACACTAATGAAGCTTCATTAGTTTGCTAGTAACTTTGAGAGATTTCCAGAAGTTTACTACGTAAAATGAAGCCTTCCCCCAACACTTTATGGTAGAAATCTGCTTCTGGTGTCCTCCTGGGTGCTGCTTCCCAAGCGTTCTTCATGTTCTCCATAAAAACCTCAACAGTGCTGAGGTTGAAACACTAAATTCTCCATGTCCACTCTTGAAAATGTCCAACAGTGAACAGCATGTGTTAAATGTCCTGCAATTAAACACAGGACAGTGGATAAAGATGATGATCCTTCAGTTTTCTTCTAATGAGAATTACTTCTAAGAGAAGACTGCAGGCTCAGGGCCATACTGCCACTGCAGCAATATCAGTGTATTTTGGCTGCAAATGTGATTTCTTTTTCTCTTAAATATTTAAAGGGAGGGGTTATGACTTCTGAGGTATAATTGCATGGAAACATTACTTGAGCAGACCTAAACTCTTCTGTATTAATTTGGATGTGCTGGGTATGATGAGCTCTGTGTGCTTGTAGCCACTAAGGGCAGTCTTGGACAGTGACTGGTGTTCACAGAAACCAGAGAAATTGCAAATAATATGTCTGTTTCCTACTGCATCTTGAGTCTTGCTTGCCTGTTTTTCTTGCTCCTGGTAATGGCCTGTCTTTCATACCTGTTTCTATGCCATTTGGAGTCAGTTCCCAATTACAAACTTAGCTTAAATCTCATTTTAACTAACTTTCTAGCTCTGGCTTTTGTCAGCCACCTTACTAAAGTGATTGCGCAATGTTGTCTCAGGTTTCTGAAGCCACCATGCCAAAAAGTATAGGTATCCCCATCTTGCAGCTCTCAGGCAGCTTGTCTTTATAGGAAGACATGTCTTTGCAAGAAGATGTGTCTTTACAGTCCAGTTATTACCCCAGCACCAACCTAAATCCAGGTGGATCATCACGTCCCTGCACATTTATTTTTAATGCAAGTTGCACCAGAAAGTTGCATATGCAAGGGGGTTAGACTTGACAAGGTTGAGAGGTGTTATCCAACCCCCACAATTCTGTAGTATGTGCAAACGGGGAAAATAAACAACTAGTTTTCGTACAGATACATCCACATGTTTTTCATCCTGTCCCCCATTTTTTTCCTCTCTTTATGCTTGAAAGGTGTACCAGCTCTTAAAGACATACTACTCTCACCAGATTTAACGCTATGGCTGGCATAAGGGATGGTTAGAAGCCAGTTGTTTAATTGGCATTTTACATAGTAGACTTTGAAATTGTGAATTCAGTGAGGTTCTTGCTTTGCTGCTCTTTTTCTGCAGAGCAGCAATACATGCACACTACTTCTAAAAATAAGGGCATAGATCATGAAAGTGTTGCGTGAAGCAAGGCTCTGATCTGCAGTAACAGCAAAGCTACGCTAATTTGAACCTCTGAATACAGGCAGCTACAAAATATGGTTTACATAAGAGTTACAAAACTCAACATAGAGACTAAGTTCAGTTAAAATCAGGTTTAATATATGAATGGCTGTGATGACAGATCAGAAGTTCACCTTATCTCTGGCACTAGGCTAGATAACAAGGGCCTGTAGGGACAGGAAAAGAGAAATGGCTTTAAACGGGCAGAGGGGAGATTGAGATGAGATCTTAGGAAGCAGCTGTTCCCTGTGAGGGTGGCGAGGCCCTGGCACAGGGTGCCCAGAGAAGCTGTGGCTGCCCCATCCCTGGCAGTGTTCAAGGCCAGGCTGGATGGGGCTTTGAGCAACCTGGTTTAGTGGAAGGTGTCCCTGCCCACAGAAGGGGGTTGGAACTCAATGGTGTTTAAGGTCCTTTCCAATCCAAACGATTCTGCACTTATATGATCTATCACATAATCCACAAAAAAACAGCATGCTAGTCAAGAAGCAATCTAAAGTAGAAATTCAAATCAGAATGAAAGGTTTTTAATCCACCTTTTTGATGAAGTGTGGTGCCTTGGTGTGAGCTGAAGTGAGGCAGCTCCATCGGACCACAAGTTTAAGACTTGTAATATCCCAACTAGAACAAGGTGCCTACAGCCTTCAGTACAAGCACTCAGCACTGGCAAGTCCTTTAAGGGAAAGAACAAGCAGAGAAGATGTCCATGACAGCTTCATGGTCACTGTCTGTCTTTTACCTGCCAGCTCACTAGTCAAACAGCTCTAAATTATGAGGGATACTTAAGTAACTTGTGGCTTGAACCTGCCTCACAGACATCGAACACCTCAGAATGCCCTACGCCGCCCAGCAAGTTACTGGATACCCCATGGGCAGGAAAGCTTTTTTCTCCCCTTGAAGCTTTAATTTTACATTGAATTAAAAAAAGACTGGAGGGAACTTCACACTGCCGCAAAGCAAAAGCCTGAACACCATACCTGTGTTTCAGTTTCCACCCCAGGTTATTGGGCAGACTGTTTATAAAACAATTTTAAAATGCCAGCTTTTATGTATTTCAGTTTTATTAATCTTGAATGATACATCATATGTGCTGGATGCATAAAAGGGTTACAGAAACATGGCCTGCATTTTAAAACGCTTTAGTGAAAACAAATGAATTCTCTTTATTAAGTGAATTGAACCTTGCGGCGTCCTCCACTGAAAGATTTCAGTATTAGTGAATCTCTTTGCTCACTGTTCTTTCTTCCCACCTTATGTTAGGCTAGGAAAACAACCACTTCTGCATTTACAGCTCCCAAATGGTTTCTCAGCTTTGAATGAAGTCTGTGATCTGAATTATCTGTATATACAGAAATCCAGAAAATATTCTCCATGCACATGCAGAAAAGGCTACTTCTGGCAAAAACTGGTTTACTACTTCATCAGAATCTTGCTCCATATGCTCAGTCAAGAGTGACAACCATCACTTCACTGGTGTGACTTTGAGATAGTGGCAGTAAAACCACCTTGCCTAGGTTGTGTTTAAATACATTACAAGAATTGTGGGCATTACAACAGATGGCTTAGGCTTAAGGAAAAAAAGTTATTTCTATATTTTAACCTATTTAAACAGAAAACATTTTTAACAAAACTCAAATTTTTTATCTATATTATAAACTCAAGTTTACAAAAGAGAGTGTAATTTCAAAGAGAGAGTAGAAATGTTTCACTGCTGGGTTTGTTAGCTTACTTGGCCAACAATCAGCTTTTAATCAAAGATACAGATGCATCCATTTGCTTTTAAACAGATCTGTTTTCTGCAAACTAGAGGTAGCTCCCAGACTCCAGATAAGCAGTGAATCTGGCCCTCTAGCATCCAGAAGTGTCTAGTACAAGAATCTTAACATCTTCTTGAAACAGTATTTAAATGGATCATTGCTGTAAATAAATACATCTAAATGGACTGTCCTGATGGGCAGTTAGCTCTTTGGAAGTAAAAACTGTGTCATGTCTGTATATTTGTTCAGCGCATAAAACACTTTGGGGCCCCAGCTCTAGTAATGCTCCCAAACTGCAACCACTAATCTTCATCTTAAGTATTTTAACAGCAATTTATATGCAAACATAACCCATTCAAGCAATAAAGACCCCAAAAAGAACCTGCCTCAGGGCAGGGGGAGATAATACTTGAACAAGTTACACTGTTCCAAAAACAAGGTTTTATGGAGAAAGGGGAGGTTGGAAGGAGAGAAAGAGGGATGATCTTTCCATAGCACAGCAATGCCACAGGAAAGCACCAGGTTTAATGTAATCAAGCTCTACATTGCAGCCATATGGAAACAATTTCAGTCAATAAACAACTCCTGCAAGAAGACAGCAGAGGAACAGAAAAATCAGATACCAATTTAGCTAGGAGGCAGGAAAGCCACTGGCTGAGCTCAGAGCCTCACATTGTAAGAAGTATTTATGTCCAACCAAACAGCACATATTTTTTGATTCCTATTACTCGCCTCAGACTTCCCCAGTGCCACACCTCAGACTGCAAGCAGCAGAAACAGCATACCTTCTTTTACACTATCTTTTCCAGCCTTTGAGATCCTGTGCCTCAGTCCTCTTTCCTTTCTTCTTCCTCCTTCTAAATCTCCCCTCAAGGCCTATCGCTGTGGCAGGTTTCCCATTCGACAGCCAGAAAAGAAGCAGACATCCCAAACTTCAGATACTCGACCAACCTCTGCATTTTATCTGCCCGGAATCTGCAGGTTTCAAAACGGTCTTTTTCTCAGGGAACAAGTCCTTTCAAACACCTTCCTTGGAAAAAAACAACCAGACAAAACCCCAAACCACAACACACTTCACTTCTTACTGACAATGGTATTTAAATGAGATTTGGTTTCAAGATGTCATAATATACAGTATCCTAAAAAGCAATGGCAAAAATACTGCCTCCTCTACAGAAAGAGACATTCCTGTGTAGTGCTGATTACAGCTGCAACATGGAGGGAAGTAAAAGCTAAATCAGGTTGGGGCAGGAAAAGGGAAATTCACAGCAACAGCCAGCAAGTGAAGGCAGCTGCGTTTTTTAACAAAAAGCAAGAAAGCAGATTGCTATGAATAAAACAGAATTTACTTGAGTGTGACAGAGGAGTGACACCAATATTTATGAGAATAATGCCCATGAAATTAACTGAAGGATAATTCACAAGTGTCTTCAGAAGTAGCCACTTGGAAAGGTTGGAAAAGGTCTTCACTTCCATGCTGCCATGCAATCTGCAGCAGATGCACCACATTTACCCAGAAAGCACTGCGACTTTATACTTTCAGGCATTCAGGAACAAAAAGATCTTGGTATGCTCCTCTTACTAATCAAAGTGCAAGACTCAAGATATGAAAAACAAATACAGAGCAATAGAATTTAAAAACCAGTAACCTTCTAGTGAAAGGAGTACCAAGGAGAGATCACTGTGAACAGTTTTCAGTTAGACTGGGGCAACATGCTTCCATCACATGAAGCACCTTCTAATTCACAAGTAATAAAAGATGATTTTCAGCAAATCTATTAGCAGGGAAACATTTTAAATCAGCGTAAAAAACAGGCACCAGAGAGGGCTTTTTGCAGTCTTGTAGGGTGTTTGGGTATTTTTTTTTTCCTTTTTAATGAGCAACTCTCCAGAAAATGAGGGCAAACCTGCAGGCCAGGCAGATGTTTAGATTATGCCAATACTCAAAAAGTGGATGAAACAAATCTGAAGATGTAAAGTGGGCAGCTGAGTATCAATCACCCAAACAAATCAAATGGGGAAAAAAAAAAAAAGCAAACACATATATTTTCCCAGTAAAGAATTTAAGAACACAGACATCAGTAGTGCCAGTCAGCATGCTTTAATGGAAAACGTCCCTATAAAGGCCTAACTTTGTTCTTTGAGATTACAAACATAGTCAAACAGAACAAAGTATGTGCACAGAGCATACTCTGGTTCTAGTAGCAATCCACATTGGCTGCTTCGTATCTGAGAGCTGTCAGTTAGCTGGTTCTTAATCTACTTCCTGGGATTGCATCATGCTAATTTTTTTGTCACTAAATTTAAGGTCTGATGCAGTTCAACGTTTTTAACACTGCAGATAAAAATCTGTGACTGACACCAGGACTATAGGAATGTACATTATTATGAGGAAAGGACAGGAAAACAATACCTACCTTAATTCAGTTCAAGAAAGCACAACATATCTGAATACAAACGCAAATTTATAATCTAAGAAATGCAGACTAACTACTAAATGGCAGACTTGAGAAGGAATATCAATGGCGGAAGATCAAGGCTCACAAACAGGATTTCCCTATGCAAAAGGCTACTGTGAACCTTTTAAACAGCTGCATAGCAAAAAAGGCTGCCACCCCTACAGTGTTCAGTATGGAGCAGACACAGGCTGGAACATTCACCATTTTTGGTTTCCACAATGTTAAAAATAAACGGAGACCATGAAGAATCACCGGATGATCTGAGTGCTGGAGAAAATGCCTCAGAGTGAGACTTAAAAGCTCAACTCTGTTTCCTTATCAATAGAGTAACCTGATTACAGAGTGTAAGTACCTTCATGGCAAGAAAATACTGTACACTAAAGGGCTCTGATCTTGTCAGGAAAGTTGTAACAAGAACCAGTGGCAGAACTTGGACAAATTCAAATTAGAAATCAGCCACTTATTTTTAACAGTGAGATGGTACAAACTACCAGGAGAACTGAGGAGTCTGAAATTACCGATGATGGACACTCAAGGCTGGAAAGCTTTGAAATTGTTTTTAGCAAACATCAGTAACTCGTCTCAGTTTCAGAGTAAATGATTAAAATTTAAAGGCTTGTGATACAAAGCATATAAAACATATCAGAGAAGGCAATTTAATTGTCTGCTCTCACCTTAAATTTTATGACTCTCCAATATGTTAACATCATTCTACTTCTATGGACCAGGAAATTAAAGAGGGAGGAGTAAGTTTCAAGTTCAGCAAGTTCCCTCTTTTTCAGACTGCTATACTTACCACTAAACAGCATTGCTCCATCAAACAGATGGAGCCCCCATGAAATGCAAACAGTCAGTGAATGACCAACTACAACGTCTGGAAACCATGCATAATACAATTTAGCTGAGAAAACTGTGAGCAGCTACTTACCTCTCCCATCTGTGGCATGAAAAATCAGCATTAGCTTAAATAACTACTTCTTATTCTGTGTAAATACACTTATGACATTCCTGCTTATACTACCGAGAGCAGCAGCATGACTACCACCCAGCCAAGAATCTTCAAATACTTCATGAACGTGGAAGCATCTCAATAGCCCTGAAAGGATTTTTTTCATATTACACACTGGAACACAAGCAAGTCAAGAAGTTTGCCCTGGGTCATGAAACAAGACCTATGGCAGGGCCCAGAAACGAGAGCCCTACACGATTTCACTGCCAGGAAGAGCTTTCCTTTTCAACATTTGAGCACTACTTACATGTCAGAGCTGCTGCATACCCAGTTGCTCAAACTCCAAAACCCAGCCAGCTAAATCACAAAGAGACTCCTAGTGAAAGCTGACATTGTAATCAGAGAATCTGATCATGGCAGAGAAACTGTCCAAAATAAAGGTCAGAATAAATATCCAAGTAGAAACAGCGCTTTTATTTTATGAACTAACTAAATGCTTTCTGCTTCCATTAGGACTACAGTACCACTGGAAGAACAAAAAGCAGATTCAGTGCTTGCTTCAGAGCTCATAAGAAATGGGCAGCTCAAAATGCAGGAAATGACTACATGCTACACTTCCCAATTGATAGGGCATTGGCTTATCAGAATAGAACTGGCTGTTCATAAGGCTCAGTGAAAGAGTAGCCCACAGTATTGTTTCAGAAGTAGTAGTAATTCTACTGCTGAACTTAAAATTTCATTTTATTTTTTTCCAAGAACGGGAAAAGAAAATAAGACTTAAATATTAAGTTCATAAGTGGAGAGAAAACCGACAGCTGGAATTCAGGGCAAGTGAGATTTAGTTGGGGGCAAAGCCAAACATAATATATTTTAATCATAAAATACCAGGCTGGAAGGGACCTCAAGGATCATCTGCTCTAACCTTTTGTACACCTGGTTTGTAGTTTAATACTTCCTTAGCTCAATGGTAAGACCTCATCTAACTCCACAGCAGTGAATGAGGTTCAGATAATTTAATGCAGCCTAAACAGACATCTTGTATGTATAGAGAACAGAAGAATGACACCTCTACACATGAAGTGGGTAATAAAATTTGTTTCCTGGGGCTGCAAGAAGCTCCTCGCTAGATCTGGAAACAACACTCCACCCACTGGGCAAACAGTGACTGGAAGCAGTCCTTACCAGCGTGCCATGGACAGAGTCAGGTCTCTGCCAAGCCGTACTACAGAAGGCATTTGGGTGTACACATACACACAACCTGATGAACAGCTACGCTTGGCAATACCTTTCGGACTAGTAATTGCACTGAAACCAACATGAAACAATGAAGTAAACATTCAAAGAGGAATTCTGCAGGAGAAAGTTAACTGACCTGGTTGGCTGCACAGGAAAGATAAAGCAGAATGCACTTTGTCAGAAGCACTGCGCTCCAGTAGTTCCCAGCTTTAAGAGCAGTCTTTAACTTCAGACTGTGCATGCAGCTTTGATTAAGAACTGGGAAAGGGAAATCTGCACACACCAGCTATAAATTATTGCTTTAATTCTTGAAAAAGTGCATCAGAACACTAACTGTTCAGCCTTTTGGTGTCTCCCTTAACATGGTGCTGAACCAATCCAAGTAACAAATATGCATGTGCATTCCCAATATAGAGCTGCAGTACAATGCTGAAAAACTCCTATTAATTGAAACAGAAGAAAAGCCTTGGAAAAAAAAGCGTCATCCCTTACAGCCTGATAGAAAGTTTATCCTGTGGTGCTTTTGGCATGATGGAGAGGCAGGGAATTTAAAAGCAACAAAGTTAACTGAATAAGCAAGGATGACAAGTGTCAAACCACAGAAGTCAAAGGAACAGGAGAAATTCTCCCATCACTGTAAAAAAAGTCTCATTGACTTAGGTATTCTTATCAAGCACATTAGATGACAATAAATTCCTTATATGGTTAATATATATTAATATTTCACAGATGTAAGAGGGCAATAGATGGGGAATAGAGACAGCCATGTTCAGTCACCACTGACTCAGTACATGACATTAAGTGAGTCACATGGCCCTTACATACCAGTTTTTCTAGTTATAAAATACTGATACCTCTGTAAAGCACTGAAGCACCTACAAATGAAGGTACAAAGTATTATTTTATCATAGAATAGTAAACAAGAAGGACAGTGGCTTGGCCATAATGAATCAGATATAAACCATCAGAGCTGTACTCCAGTAGCACACAACACCAGTTGTGGCTATAAATCGATCACTTCTGATTAGCTTAGGCTTCACGATGCAGTAATTGTCATAGAAGCAGTTTCATAACTGTGAAACGAGCACTTTGATCAGCAGCGTATTATGTAGGCAGCATGCATGAGCCACAAGCTCTTGGTAAACCTGACTGCAACAGCAAAGAGCGGAAGTATCCCAAATACAATATACTTTTCAAGTTTATCTACCATAAAAGCTCCTCCATATGCTTTTATGGTCACAGGCTAACCCTGTGTAAGCACCCAGTTGAGTGAGAGGAGAAGGAAGGAAATCAAACAATACCATACTTAAAGACCAAATTTCAAGCGAATATATCTCCTTTTAGCAGGCACAACACAAAAAAGAAATGCATTTCTCACAGTTACAGGATGAAAATTTCAGTTGGTCAGAAACTACAAAGCCGATTCTCTACTTCTCGCTGCGGCCACATGACTGTCTCAATACATAAGGGCATTTTAAGTGCCAACGTGCAATGAAGACCACATAGTTAATAGTTTGCAACCTCCTTTCCCCCAGAAGATCTTCAGAGTTGAGTAATAAAATTCCTCACATGATTTCAATGAGAGGGTTCACTTGTCAGAGACTGTTTCAAGATAGTATCATATGTCAGGGAGGTGCTGTTTGGGAGAAGCTTTCCAACCTTGTGCTTTCAAGGCCTGACTGAAAAATGAAAAAGAAACCAAAAAAAAAAAAACCAACACAAAACCAAAATGAAAAACAAACAACAACAACAAAAGAAAAACCAACCAAAACTCCAGGCTATAATTTTTCTTTTGTTGATTTTCAGAATTTATCTCTAGATGTTATTTTCAAAATGTGGAAGTTAGCCAGTTAATGAGGGAAGGAAGACAACCTCTGATTAAAGCCCTGACAAACCCTCGAGATCACAGAGCGATGACTACTTTTGTCACAGACTCTGTGTCAGAACCTGTGTAAGTTAATCCCTCTACACCTTGGTTCGCCACCTGTGAAATGACAAATAACACTTTCTTTTCATATCCTGTTATTCTTGCTTTTATTGTTCCCCAAATTAAAAGCATTTGCCAAAACACTTATCTTTAGCATTAACACTGGAAATTGCACTCATAGCTAACACATAATCAGTCTGCATGAGTGAGTGTTCAAATGTGAACTCTTAGTATACTTTGCTATCCAGCCATCCTAATTTTCTATATGTCAGAAGAGTGCTTTAGTCAAAACAGGAATATGACAATGCCAAAATACAGCTGATTAGTAATCTTATATATAAAACCAAATTTAGGGATATGAGTAAGATGAAAAAAAATCTGAATTATTCTCATCATCTCTTAAAAATCCTACTATAATCATGACATTGGTCTCACTTCATTGATAACCCACAATATCATATTATCAGTAGGTATAATTAAAGCCCAGTCCCATGAGGACATGTATGCAGAATCCAATGCCTGCTCCATTAAAATCAGTATAAAGTGAAATCGACTTCAGTGACTTTAGTGGAAGTGTCAAAGCCGCATAAAGTTATCAATAGAAGAAACAACAGCACAGGGTTTGTGCAGCAGGATTCTTAAGCTGACAGATTCCTTTCAAGTGCTTGATTTCAAATCCTAAACTTTGCAGATGAAAAAATACTTGCCACAGATCTCAACACTGTTAATTCTTTAGTGTCCCTAAAAGCTCTGCACAGAAATCCCTGTAAAGCACAAGTTGCTTTCTTTAGATTAAAATGTGTTGTCATTTCATGCAAATTAGTTTATTTTCTAACATACACAACCAAACATTTTCTGAGGTCCCTTTATGAAAGGGGCAGCACAGCATTCTTCCTTTCTCATGTTTCAGCTTCATTAATTCTTTCAATTCTTCACCCAAACATCATATCCAGAAGACTTAAATTTCACCACTGCCCCACTGACATACAACAGAAAAAAACCAGCAGCCCTAAAACTTAACAATAGAACAATTCCTGAAATTCATGCTTATTAAAAAATCATCTTATTATAAATAAAATTAATTTTAAAGTGAATGTCTGAACCCCACTGTTTTCCCAGCTTCAGGTGCCAATGAAAAAAAACCATAGCAAACACTTCCATGAATTTATGGATTCTTGCTATAAAGTAAACATAATAATTTGATTTTCAAAACACAAGCCTGCCATGAACTTTTAATATCCTTTTGAAAAAGACCAGTAAGACTCACACAGAATCTGCCTCAGAAGTAAGCTTTCTGCAGCTGACACCGGTTACTGAGTGTGTGGAATTATCAGAATCACACTGCTGGAGAGGCTGCACGTTTTCTAGAAAGGTCAACAAATAGAAAGGAATTGCTCCAGACAGCTCAGGGAAGTAGTTATAGACATAAGCAGGCCTCATCCACACAGGATTTTCTTCAACATCTCCTTACCACTCTTTAAAAATCCTGCAGTTGCATCTAAGGCAGCATTCCTGTAACACAGCTGGCAGCCTGCATACCACAATGTCGTCTAGACCTGCTCTGAACAGTTGGATGACACAGGAGTAAAAATGCTGATGGCAGTTCTGGTGCTTGCGCTGGTGCTAAAGGAACGATAGGAGGAAGCACAGACATTGCCGAGTAAAACACAAGTTCCTTGTTCCTAGTCTCATGCCCAGGCTCGTCAGACAATTCTGTCAACCATAGAGAAAAAGTTGTGGCTGTTACAGGGTGAAGAAGCAGCTTCACATGAGGAAAAACAGCATTCCCAACCCCCAGTTTTCAGATGCAGTATCAAAACCTTGCTCTTTCACAGAGCCCAGTGCTCCCAGAACGTGCAGATAACAAATGCATCCCTGCACGAATAACATATTCCATCCCTTTCTCACTTCTCCCCTACTTCCTTCCCCCATTCGCATCTGAGAGAAGTTTTCTTAGCAATTTGGAAGAGAAATGGCAAAAAGGGAGATGCAAAACACAGAAATAAATTAAGTTTGTTCTCTGCTGTTGACGGATTTGGTCCAAGCTTGATGGGAGAAAAAAAAAAAAAAAAGAACCTTAAGAGTGATAAATCCATATATACCTACTCCAAACTACACTCCACATCCCAAGGGACACAGTATAATGGTAAATAAATATAGATGCAGTTCCTACTAATGAGGCAGGGTACAGCAAGGCCAAAGAAAATGCAATCATCTCGGGAAAAAAAAAAAATGCACAGGACTCCTCCTCTCCCATCCATGGAGGAAATCAAACGCCAGCTGCACCATCCCAGGAAGGAAGCAGAGTCTGTACCTGATGAGCCCTGCAGAAATGAGCTAGTCATATCACGGGACGCAAGCAGGCACTTCAGGGTTTTGCCAGCCCACAGATTGTCAGCAGAGCACAATTCCTCTCTCCGATACGATATATATTTTACAGGGCATCATTCCTCCAAATTGGAAGGGGTTGTTTTCCCCACCAGTTTCTTTTTCTCCATCCCCATCAGTTTGAAGCAGGGGCATGTAGCTAGTGTCTACCAGATCTGCCCTAGCACTGCTGTTAAAAGCGTGCCCTGGCCATCAGCTTAACACTTTCCTCCCTACAAAGTTTAAACCTTTTGTTCGTATACATTTTGTATTTAAAAGCCACTTATCTGTAGTCCCAACGTTACTTGAGCAGGAAAACAAACTGAGATACACCCGATTCCGCAGACAACCAGCAAACACGCTTACAATCTTCATTTCCTCTTCCTTCTGCTCTCCCCACCCCCCTAAAAAAGCCGTGTTTTTTTTTTTTGTCCCTAACGCGAAGGAACCGGGAAAAAAACCCAGCACCTACTCGAGTAAGGCTTTTTCAGACCTATCACAAAGACAAAAACGCTCCCCGAGTAAGTGCTCTGCAAACATACCAAGAGACTAAACTAAGCTCAACTGAAAAAAAACCCACCAGACGAAACAGAGGTTGAAGAACTCGGCTCGCTCTCCCTCGCATGTGTATTCTGCACCTAAAACCACTCGCCCCTTTTTGTTTTAGACCCGAACCGGAGCAGAACAGTCCGGCGGCATTCCCCGCCGCTTCCTCCAGCCGGTTCAGCGGTCAGACACACTGTTCTTCCGAAAAAAATATCCCAGGCGCGGCGACAAATGCATTTAACCCCCTCCCCATCTCTTCCCAACAAGTACAAAATAAACAGGCGTATGACACCCCACCCAAGCTCTCCCCGCACAATTTAGGAATGACTTCCCTCCGGGCCCTCCTCCTTCCCCACCCGTTCTCATGTTAAACTCTCCAACCTTCGGGTTCACGCCTTTGCTCTCCCCAAAAATCCTCTCGCAAAGACCCGGGAGCTGCAACAGATCTCGCCCTCTTCGTCGCGCCCCAGCCCCGGGAGCCAGAGGGTCTGGGAACAGCCGCTTCGGTTTCCCTCACCCCCATAGGCGCAGAACACCTGGGCTCCCCTAGAAAGGAGCCCCCGGAGCCCTCGCACACCTCTGACAATCCCTCAGGCCCCCCGGCAGGGCAGAGCCCCAGTGAGGGGGATCGATGCCGGTTGCGACCAGTACGGCGAACCGGTCTCTAGCCCCGCCGGGTCGGAGCCTCCCTCGGCCTCCCACGGGCCGGGCCAGGGCACCTCCCAGGTCCCGGAGACAGACAGCGGGGCCCCGCCGCCCTCCGCAGCGGCGCTGGGGCTCGCAGCAGCCCAGCCCCAAACTCAGCGGCGAACGAAACCGAAACAACACAGAAATACAAAAAGGCACCCACCCAGGCTGAGGGGACTCCGCCACCAGGAGTGCCTGCCCCCCACCGGGGAGAGGGGTGGAAGAAACAAGAACAGACAAATAAACGGCAGGAAGAACCATAGAGGGCTCTCCTGTAAAGCCCGGAGGTGGCCCTGCCCTCCCGCAGACCCCGCGGCAGCCTCCCGAAGACACCGTCCTTCTCCCCTGCTCCGGGGCCGCCGAGGATAAGCGGAGCCTCTGGGAGCCGCGGCTCCAACTCTGCCGGCGAAGCGGCCGCCGGACTGCCCCTGCCCGCCCCCCGCAGCCCCCCGCCCAGGCTGCCCCCCTCACGCACATCCCACGTTACGAGGAAACCCGCTCTCCGCCGCGGCGCGACTCCCCACAGGCGGCCACGGCGCCGGCAGAGGGGGGA
>WYDI02032967.1:37762-60304 GCA_009867235.2 Psittacus erithacus
CTCCCCTCTCCTCACACCGCCGCTCCCCCCTTCCAGCAACACTCACCTCTGGGTGCCGGCGGCGCCTCCACCTCACCATGTAACGGCAGGAGTGAGGGGGTCCCCCCGCCTGCCCCAGCGTGAGAGGAGATGAACGGGAGCGCAGAGGGGCGAGGACAATAGGGGGGGAGGAAATCCCTCGGCCACCTCGCCCCCCTCCCCAGCCCCCTGAGGACCAGGGACCCCTCCCCGTGCGGCCCGGCTCCTGCCGCTCCCTGCGCCTCGCCCGCTCCCTCGGGTTTGTTTGGGTTTTTTTGGCTCAATCACACCAGACTGACTGTCTTTGTCTGTCTGACAAGCGCCATGTTGATATCAACATCCAAGCTCCCACCTGCTGCCGATGTGAGACCATGGGACTTGTAGTTCCCGCCTCCCCAGGGTGACGGGGAGACCCGCCGCGCTCAGACTACAACTCCCAGCACACCTCGGCGTCGCGGCGCGCCGGCGGAGAGCGGGGCGCAGCGAGGGGCGGACTACAACTCCCGGCATGCCTCGGGAATGACTTCATCCTGGGCGGGGGGGCGGCGGGACTGCAAGTCCCATGATTCGGTGGGGCGCGGGCCGGAAGGGAAGGGAAGGGAAGGAGGCGCGGGGGGCAGGATTGTCCCGGTAAATAGAGCCGGGGGAAGCATGAAGCTGGTGAGTGCATGAGGTGGGGGATGTTGCGGAGGGCTCGGCCTGCCCCCTGCGGCGGGGCTCCCTGGGTTGCCGATGGGCTGCGGCAGCCTCAGCCCCGGCGGGTGGGAGAGGAAGCTGAGGCTCTGCGAGGGGTGGCCCGGAGGGGCCCGTGGGCGCGGGCCCAGCGCTCAGCGCCCCGCGCCCCTCGGCGGCCCGGCGCGCAAGCCGTCTCCGAGGCAGGCCCGCGGCGGTTCGGCGGGCGTGGAGGAAGGAAGAGTCACAGATCGCGGCGGCGCTTCTCCGGTCTTGTGCCGGTGGTGTAGGGGCTGCCCGGGCTTGGGCGGTTTGGATTGGATGAGCATAAGTCTTACGGGAGACGGCTGAGGGAACTGGGGATGTTCAGTCTGGAGGAGGGAAGGCTCAGGGGGACCTTATAGGTCTCTACAACTGCCTGACAGGAGGTTGTAGCGAGATGGGGTCGGTCTCTTCTCCCAAGGAACGAGTGATAGGACAAGAGGTAATGGCCTCAAGCTGCACCGGGGAGGTTTAGATTGAATATTAGAATAATTTCCTCTCGGAAAGGACAGTAAGGTTTCCCAGGGAAGTGGTGGAATCACCATCCCTGCAAGTGTTCAGAAACCGTGTAGATGAGGCCCTCAGTGACACGGGTTAGTGGTGTACCTGGCAGTCCTGGGGTAATGATTGTACTTGATGATCTTGGAGGTCTTTCCAGCCTGATTGATTCTGTGACTCTATGATAAACGTTGGTGTGATTCACAAGTACGCGAAGATGTTTCTCTGCCCTTTACACAGCACAAGCCTTGCCATAGAGCGGAGCAGGAGCTAGCCCACTGCATGTGTGACTTCTACTGGATTGCTCTAAGGATATTAATAAATACCCGTGGTTCATAATAAAATCGTTTCCATCAGCAGTATAATATTAATACAGCTAATTACTAATGAGAAGATCAGCCTGGAATAACTTTAAGGGTGCACTATGCTTCTGACAAGTGCTTTGGTTCTGATATAACAGTCTTGTAAAGGGAAAGTTGTGAGAAAATACGTTACCCATATTACTGGTTTATTCTCCAGATCTCCCTTTTCAACTCCTTAAGTTCCCCAGAGACCTTTGATTCAGCCACTACCTTATTTTCTGGAAGCTTATTTCTGCTGCTTTATTTGTAAGGAGCTGTGGTGGCCCCATCCCTTGCAGAGTTCAAGGCCAGGTCAGACAGGGCTTGGAGCAGCCTGGTCTAGTGGAAGGTGTCCCTGCCTGTGGCAGGGGGTTGGAACTAAATGAGCTTTAAGATCCCTTCCAGATCAAACCATTCTATGATTAAGAATTTCTGTTTCACCTAATGTACTACAGTTCTTTGGAGGTGACGACCAGAGTAGGTTTCAAGATACCTGAGCATAACATTTCAGTTATATAACCTGAAGTTACACTGTTGTTAAATATATGATTGTGTCTGAGTTTTGAGACTGAGTGGTTTGTCTTGAGGAAGCTTCGTAGCAGTTAACTTGGATTCTGGGTTTGTTTTGAGGCTTCCAGTAAATCACTATCTCCGGTGTAAACATGTAAAATTAATTCAGTAGGCAGGTGGCTGAAGAGCTTGATCATAGAATCACAGAATGATTTGAGCTGGAGTAGACCTTGAAGCTCATCTAGTTCCAACACGCTGCCACAGGCAGGGACACCTTCCATTAGACCAGGTTACTTAATGCCCCATCCAACCTGATCGTGTAATCTTACATATGCAATTAAGCCTCTGTGCGTGGATACTACCAGTGGAACAAACTTCGAAGCTAAGCACTTCTGGACATGGTTGTAGAGCTTGAGATAATGTGGGGTGGGGAAAGCAAGCTGAGAAACATTTAAATTAAGACCATAGTGGAAATACAGGGTTCTTTTAAAATCTGGAGTCTTGCATAGGGGTAGAGAGAGGAAAGAGGCTGGGGACGGGGGGATACAAGCTGTCTGAAATCTGTATTGTAATGTTTTTAGACCTGTGTATAAATTTGGAGACGGGATCATACAGATTCTTGATCTTACATTTTTCTGGAGATGTGCCTGTATCTCTGGGTTCTGGTGAGAGGAGTTGGATGCTATTTCATTTTTTATTTTTTTTTTCTTCATCTATTTGGGTGGAATTTGGAAGAACAAGGGAGAGGTGACAGACTCCAGACCTGCTTCAGAGTCCAGTGAAAATGTCAGACTCCCACAAATTCAAATATGCTTTGGTCCAGGCAAATCTAGTCACTAATTTCCCCTTAGATTTTAAGATAGCATGTGATATTAACACTGGAAGAATGCACTGCAGTATTTGTTGGAATTCAAAGCACTGGCTTTAACCTGCAAAATCTTGCATGTTTTGGAGCTGCTAGTGTGAGAGATCGTCTCTTTTCTGTCACATTGCCATCCATGAGATCACCAGAGACGCTCGGATCTGAGAACCTGCTGCTGTGAGTGCCTCAGCAGCTGGAATAAGCCCTCACATTCTGATCTCTGTGCCCTGCTCTGTCAAACTTCCATCCAGTTTACAAAGGCTGCCAAGAAGGCTGTGAGCTGAGCTGGGCATGTTGATACCTTCTGTATGTTTTGTGACTTTTTTTCAATTACTACTTTTTAGTTAGGCGCCTGGTGGGTTCACTGCACCACCCTTTAGCCATAAGGGAATAAAGATGGAAGGAAACAAATCTTAGAGCAGAAAGGATGTGCATTTTAGTCCAGTCAGGATTATTAGTGACTGGAATCCCTGGATCTGTTTTAAACAGTAGCAAATATGAACTGGGTAAAAATTATCACATTTTTAGTGCATATAGAGATGTATATAGTACAAACACTCAGATTCTTAGATTACTAGTCTAAAATTCTAATAGAGATACAGGCCCGGAAATGTCACCTGTGCAAATAGCTCTGTAAGATATGAACTGTTTTTTTAGTTCTTTTTAGTCACTTCACTTGAATTTGGTAGAAAGAACCCATTGCTCCCTGGAATCCATTTACCACAGCATGACAGCCACAGATATAGATTATTTTAGATGCTTTTAAAGAAGAAAAAAGAAAGATTTTCCAGTTAGCTGGGAGATGTCAGGGTCATGATCCTCTTCATAATTTTAATAAAAGCAAGAAAGTGTTTTGCTGATAAAAGTGGTGATATTTCATTGCCTTTTTTAATAACCAATAATTTAAAAGCTACAAAAATAGTTCAGATCATGTTTTTTTTCCTTTGTTTCTTTCTACTTGCTTGGATTTATAGCATCAACTGTCAAGGGTCTGGTCTGGCGAGAACTTAATTTCACATGTGTATTTTACATTTACGAATAAACCAACTGAATTCCTTACCTGTGTACTCCCCTTTTCACCAACCTGGCTTTTCACAGTTGTTTTGAACTTTGCTAACAGCGGGCAAAATGTAATGTTGCTCCTTAATAACCAAGGCTTTGTGAATTTTAAACAAAAGTCTTTGTGATCTTTTTAATTTAATATTGGGGCCTTAGTAGCTTTTTAATATTTAAATATAATTTAAAACAGGTTTCTGATGAATGTATTTAATAGACTTCTTGGGAGCTGCTAATCCAGACACTTGCAGTCCTGTGTTAACGTATTGTGAGCAGAGGTAGGAAGTGAAATTATTAATCTACCTTCTTTCGTCTTCATCAAATGAAGTATAGAGAGCAAGCATAACTATAAATGACTCAGAAAATGACTGAGTCTGGTTTTAGTGCAGTGCATGGCCAACTAATTGATATTTTTCATCTTAATTGACCAAAACTTTAATTTAAAAGCTAAAGTTCTACCACCTGAGCTGCCAGATGCCCAGACTTCAGAGATGCAAAAACTTTCATTCCAGATGCAAAATCTCTTTTACTTGCAATCCCTGAAGGAATTAATTCTTCTCAAAGAAGAGAAACCCTCACCTCGAGGCGTCCACGATCTATTCAGGCATTTATTTTTCAAACCCCACATTTTAAAGCTGGCATTTTTATTCACTTCTTATTCAAAGCTTCAGCTACTCCTGTGCCTTGTTAAGTGTTTGCCGCTCTCCATACAAGAGGTGACTGCATCTCAATGATGCTGAAGTGTCCTGGTACATAACCTGCTCACTGGCTCATTAAGCTTGCAAAGCAGTTGGGATTTCTCAGTACACAAACCCTTCCATTCAGGTGTAGTTGTCCATTCCCTCGTGTTTCCTGTTCGCGTTTAGCAAGACAAAAAGCAGGTGAGAGCATGCCCCAGAGCTGCTTCGGTGCGCACTACAGCTTCCCTTGCTGGTTTGTGCCAAGCAGCCGCGGCAGGCTGGGGCTGCGCCTTGTTTGGTTGTTTAAGCAGGTTTCTTAAGGAAATAAAACTTGTGTTCCTGCAAGGGATTCTCTCCCTCTCTTTCCACCCCAAGTAGTTTTCAAATTTGCTAGCCAAGTTCAGCCAGGTTTTGCCGGTAGGACTGAGTTTTGAAGAAACCAATGTTCTGGGACTTTTGTGAGAATAGGTGATTGTTAGGGGGAAGAAAAAGAGATTCTGCATATGTCCTAAATTGGAAAAGAAGCTATGCCATCCTCTCAACCCTTGCCTGAAGAAAATCCACCCCATAACACCCCATCATACCTGGGGAAATCTCAATGAACACAAATAGGTGTGAGACACAGATTTATAGGAAATCAGGTTTTGTTCTGGTGTGTATGAAACTGCATGTTTAAAAATAAGGGGAAAAAAGGTAATTTTTGGTGGGAGGGGAGGTCGCTCTTAGTAAAGGTCATGAGTAACTCATCCTGATCGTCTTCTTGCAGTACTGCCTGTCAGGACACCCAACCTTACCATGCAATGTACTCAAGTTCAAATCCACCACCATCATGTTGGACTGTGGACTGGATATGACGTCTACCCTCAATTTCCTCCCATTGCCACTGGTTCAGAGGTATGTTCTGCGGCCTGTACGCACTTTGTGTCTTCTTGGGTTGCACTTGGAGTGCTCTGCATGAAATGGTGTACTGGAAGGAGGGAGGGGATGAGTACAAATGAGCAGCATCATCCGATATCATAAATAGACTTTGTTCACTTAAAAATTCTCTTTGTCAAAATAACGTACTTTGGCTCAGTAGACGGAAGACATTTTATGGATTTATTGATTGGTTTTTCTAGATAATTTATTCTAAGCTTCAGTAAAGTATTGCTGCAACTGTTCAGCACAAGTGAGGTCACATATCTGTCATCTTTCTGGCTTCTTCATGCAAGATGAGATAAATGGATAACTGAGATGGAGTGAGTGAAACCCAGCAAGTACTGTTTAACCACCATCTTCTCAGGCTTTTCTTCAGAGCACAGACTAATGCAAAGAAAAATAGCACTTAACAGTCTCGTTAGTTGACTTGATGGCGTAATTGTTCCCTCTTAAAAATTAAATAAATGAAAGATCCCTGCAGCTGCACATGAGAAGGGAATGGCAATGAAACAAAAGTAGCATCTAGAAGAGAATCCTGAGGTCAAGGCGCTCCCTTTTATGCCAAACTAGAAAGTAATCTTTTCCCTGGTTTTTAGGTGAATTTGGTTATTCAGTTAGGGTGATTTATGGCTTGTATAAATGGAATAAATTACAAAAATGAGTGGTTGGAAAGGTGGAAATGGGTAAACTCTTGGTGATGGGAAGCAACAGAAATTTTCACAAAAGCCATTTAGTAATTTTGATCAACAAGGAAACAAGTGAGGAACATTCTGGGTTCAGGGGAGGCTTGATTGAGGAAGGGAGAATATGACTGGGAAAGGGAGTTTCCTAGGTGACCTAATGAGGTTAAATCAGTTTGTCCAGCACTTCCTATGATTTGTTATTTTTTGACAGGAAAAGAATAGACAATGTATGCATTGTTCCGGAAGAACATGGAGTTCAAGATCTGCTGCAGAGTAGGCAACAGATGCCTTAAGACAGATCGGTGTGGTAGTCATTTTTTGTCACATTCCATAATTGCTAACTACAGCGTTTAGGGGCAGCAGTAGATTTGTAAGGGATCCAGAAAATTTGGGAAATGGAGAATTGCTTTGCATTTGCTTTATCCTGAGACAAGGAGGCACAAAACCACAAAATGAAATATAAAACTTTGTAAATAAGTAGAATCAGTTTTAAGTAACTTTAAGTTTGATGGCTTTGTAACACTAGCAATGGAAAATAACTGAGGTGCATGATTCAGAGAAAAGAAAAAAAAAGTAGAGTGCTGCTAGAGAGCATACTGAGAATTCTTGTATAAGATAAACCGTTGTAGTTGGCGTAGTTTTAGGTCCTTATGACCTTAGTACAAAATAAGTGTTAGAAAAACAGGACATGGGGATGGGGAGTATCTGGTACTAGCAGATGTCCAGGATGGGCTGCAGCTAAACTAACTGATAAGTAGGACAGGATGATTGCTATGTCTGTGGTGTTAATGAACCAATTAAGCTGGTGTAAAGATTGTTGGAAGAAGTAAACGACCCTCAGAGACCACCACAAAGTTTTTGTGCAGATGCAGGGAAACTTTCTGGAAAATGATGTAATTCATACGTAGCCTCATGAATATGCATGTATGCCCAGTGACTATATAAGGACTGCTTGTGTAGCAATACAGGGGCACACGCTTAGGTGGAGCTATCCCCCGTGTCTCCCAGTGCTGCAATAAAGACTGCCTGGTTGTCAACTTAAACTTTGTTGGCGAGTTTGTTCCTGGAGTTTTCTCGGAATCACTCCCACCCCCCAAAGAAAAAGGAAACAGGAACAAGTAGCAAATTTAGGTGATTGAGCAAAGGCTTTAGAGGTTCTTTAGAACTGTGGGCATCAGTGCTCCCCTAGGATATGCCAGCTTTGTCTGCTGATAGCAGGCCCTGGGAATGAACAGCCAAATTGCAGGTCGCAACCTGAAATTCCCCAAGTACCTCCAGAATGTCTGCCCTGAAATGACTCAAACTCAATAAGAAAGGATGTTAGATGTGACCCCTGATGGCCCACTGGAATCTGGAGCAAACGGTTGGATTTAAATCAGATCAGTCTTGCCAATGAGGTGATTGAACACCCTTACAGCAAGGATTGTCCTAAGCATATGGACTTGGGCAAGTAATAGATCTCTTCAGTACTCTACAAAACAGATGTCCTATAGGCAGTTGTGGAAATGAGTTAGAAACTTGAGGAGGAATGTGGCTGTCACTAAAAAAGTCCAGATGAAGACTTGTTCATAATTGTACCATTACCGTGTTGTCTAAATACCCCTGGAATTCAAAATGTGTATTGCCAAAACGGCAGTGTGACAAAGAGCTGATATTATCATCAGTTTCCAGGTGAGGGACTACGAGAAGGACTGACTGCCTGAGCATGAGGCACATAGCATCACAAGAATTTGAATAGAGGTCTGTCAGATCTGAGGTTATTACCAGCTGTATGTCCTCCCAGAACCAGATGTGCTGAAATAGACCCTTGTGCAATAGCTTTGCTTCTTTCTGGTGTCTGTAAACCAGAGGCCTCCAGAGTATGATCCATGAACCACTTGGGTTCTGCAAGTCTCAGAATGTAGTCTGCGAAGTGCCCTGGTTTTTACCTCTGTGGAGCTTTAAGGTATGACATTACAGAGGATCTTTGCTATGCAGCTAAATCCTGTGTTGTACCTGGCATGGGACCCTCCTTGAGCAAACATTTTGTGAGACTCTGCTTTAATCTGTGCGAAGAAAGTTCTGTAGTGTTTGTGTCATTAAAGGGGCTGGACATTTTTTGGAGTTCTTTGCTCTTCAAAAAAAAGCTTGTCAAAAGGTATTTGGATTCCACCTTGTCCTGGCAATGGCAGTCCTTGTTCTCACTAGCCCATGGAGCATGTGCAGAGTACCTGCAGTTGTCAAACACTTTATGCCCCATCACATACTTTAAAGGAGGTTTGTCAACTGGAATTTTCTCCCTTGTACCAAAGTCAAATGCAAAACGGTAAAATGAACATGTGGGAAGCTCTTAACCTTTCCTGTCTAGCCATGACACGCTTGCTCACATTATTTATGGGACAGTTCTAGCTATTTTGTATTAATCAATCACTCTATTACAATGTCAAAACTATGTCAGCAGGAACTGTGTTACTTCTTGGCTCCAAGGTAAAGAGTCCTTTCTGTTCTGTGTTGCTTATTCCACTTTCACCCACACACAAGACTTACCCGCTAATTTCACCTCTCCTGACAAGACTGTATACTCTCCTGTGGATGCCAGGTTTAGTACAAGTCAATAGTACTCTTTCATCATGAATAAAGCAAAATGCATGCTAGGCTAAATTAGGGGGAGCAGGGCAAGCATATCAGGGAGAGCTTATTCTGTTCTGCCGCGTGCTGGTGAAACCACAAATGGATCCAGGTTTGGATTTCCAGTCAAAAAGGAATGCTAAGAAACTGAAGAAGGAGTTCAGGAGGGCTTCAACATGGTATGGGTCTGGAGCCCACGACTCTGTGGACAGGTTGAGGGAGCTGGGCTTGTTCAGTCTGGCAGAGAGGAGGTGAGGTGGGGAGCTAACAGTCACCTACAGCTGCTTGAAAGAAAGTTGCAAAAGCAACAGAGCCAAACTCTACAGTGGTATTCAGTAGAAGGGGCTAATGGCCACATACTGTGTCTTGGGGGCTCAGGTAGCAATTTCATCTGTCCCCTGAGAGGCTGTAGAATCTCATGCTCCAGGGAGTTGCAAGACACAGCTGAGCAAAGCCGTGGCTGACCTGATCCATTGCTGGCTTAGAGACATTAGACTAGAGACCTCTAGGTGTCCTTTTCAACCAAGGCTTCTGTCTTCTCCCTTGTCTGTCAAAGTTATTGCACATCAGAATGATTTATTCTTACTTTTTCCCCATTGTTTTCGGGGTTTTTTTCCATAGCTCTTTTAGTCTCCCTGCACCAATTCTACTCAGCCTCCTCAGTCTCCAAAATGCTGCTTTTAAGTTGTGCTGTTCAATGTGGCAGTGGGGAATACATTTAGCCACCTCATCTTTCCCATAATCACACTTCTTCAAACTTACTTCTTATCCTCAAAAGGGGGTTACACTTCTCTGGTACAGCTTCTCAATGACATATCCTTCTACTCTCACCTGTTACCTTCTGTCTTCACTCCTTGAGTCTTAGGTTTCCTCCCTTTCCTTCCTTGCGATTTTCTGGAGTGCCAGTTAGGATTTGTTCTTTTATATTGATGTTAGACTGAGCACAGCATTCCTCTGAGCCATAGCATCACTTCCTATTTTCAAGTTCTTAAATTTGAAAGCCCTGATAGAATCTAAGCATCCCTGTCTGTAGAGCTTGTGCACAATGCTTGCAGATTTCATTGCAAGTGAGATCTCGAGTCTCCAGATCTGAGGTTCTCACAGATCTTGGTTCCAGGTGGCTTCAATTTCTTTGTATTCTCAGCTTTTTCATTTTTGGATTTCTGCAGATATGCTTGAACACAGTGGGTTTAGAGCTAAGTTGTAGGCTCATACAAAAATCAGACGTCAATGTGAGGTATGAATAAGTCAGTTACGGTAGCAAGAAATGCTGTAGCAATTAATACTGTAAACTCAGGATTGCAACATCCACCTTGAAGTTTCTTTATTAATATTTAAAACAATTAAAAAGAGGGGCCCTGCCATTGCTGGCTGGTACCAGGCCTGCCAGCTTAAAACATGCAGTTGACAGAAAAACCTCCTTCCCTCTTTGTCCTTCCAACACAGGTGAATGCACTGTACAGCTGTTGATGTGGGTCTTTGGGGTGAAACTTCATCATGAAACCATCGTTTATGTGGATATAAAGTCACAATCTTTGTGTCTCTAAATGGCTTAGTCCAGAGCATTGGTCTTTCCCTGCCATTGCTAGTGAGAATATTTGTCCCAGAGCAGTTTTAAGGTGTTTTTGTATTGTTTCAGGCATAGGGTTTGTTGCTGCCCTAACTTCTGTTTCTGCACCCAGTTTCACCGCAGGGCAGTGTAAGCAGTGTTGAGCCTTTTTGAAACTCTCACTGTAAATTACCAAAATCAAACTCCCTGCATGCGTCCTCTTTTTACCCTTTTTGCTTGCATGATTTGTAAGTTATTTTAGTGAACATTTAAACACAGTGAAACTGTCTATCTGTTTTATTGAGATTGTTAGTTTCCTGAGACAGAAATGGTGTTCTTTTCCTGTGTGACACCAAATAGAAGGTCTATGCTTAGTGACTGATAATGGTATAATTAATATTGCAATAATGCTTTTTCTCTCTTTCTGCAGCCCCAGGCTGTCCAAACTTCCTGGTTGGGTTTTGAAAGATGGAAGCACATTTCTGGACAAGGTACTATAGTGATGGTTAGAATTTTCTTGCATGCAAAAAGCTCCCTGACAGGTTAGGAGCTTGCACTGCATGAACAATACTTCCATGCTGACTCATCGCAAAGGTTTCTATGTGTACCTTTATCAGCCACGATGTCCTTGTAGAACAGAACATTTTGAAACAAAATGCTAATAGCAACATGGAGGCTTTCAGTCTTCAGGGGTAGCCTAGCTTTATAAAAAATCCTCTTAAAATGCAGAAATCATCAGTATGAATATTTTCTTATTTCATGGAGCTCCATAAATAATAGTGCTTTGCCTTCTTAGAATGCCTTTTATTCAACAGTATCACTTTTCTGACACTGAAGCTTCATAGCATGCTTATAAATGAGGTTGGTATCATACCCTTTTTTAGGAGGGAGAACTGTGAGAAAGTGAATGGTTTTCCCCTCATGGGAGGTCTCTTACAGAGGAAAAGCATGTCTTTGGCCTCTGAAATCAACATGTGTTCTGCTGCTGGACATAGCAGGGAGGATATTATTTCCAGCCCCCTAATTCAGGACTTACCCAGCTACATGAGAGACACAGATTTTTTTCCTTTTCCCCTCTTTTCATTACATTAGTTTTGTAGGCAGAATTTAGCTGAGGCTTCAACCAAAACTGGGCACTGCAGTGTCCAGCTTGATCTGCCATAGGGGAACAATGAACACAAAAATATGTCAGATGTTGGTAAAATAGGCAGATACATTTCAAACGTGTGCAGCAATAGGTATCAGTAGAAAAAATACTTTTTTAATAGACTGTTCTCTGACTATGTGAACCTTAATGGAAAACAGTAATAATAGTTGCTTTTGTAGGGGACTTTGAGGTGGACAAAATGGATTGATATGATTTTTACAGACAAGGGTAAGATCATAGATTAAAGACCTGATTTTTCTGCTTATTAGAGACCAAAGAAACTGTAGAGGCAGCATTTCTGTTAGTGAAATTGTAACAGCTCTATTCAGAGCACTTGCTGACTGGCAGTCACACAGCTACAGAAGCTCAGGAAGGAATGGAATTGCTCAGCTTGAATTCCCTGGAATTTGTTTCTCCTGAACCCCAGCCTTGGTCTCAGAGCTTTGGGCTCCCTTCTGTCCAGCAAATGGGTAGGCTGTCAGTATATTTCTATATGTGATGTATTTACATTTCTGTGGTGCTGCTGCAGTGTGTGCTCGGGAGAAATCTTCAAACTCGCTCAGCATCAGTGGAAATCGTGTTAAAAATGTAAAGGCAGCATCTCTTACCTTCACCTTGACCATTGTAACTGCTTGGAATGGTAAATTCTTTGACCCATGCTGGAAAAAGGCAAGAGAAGGAGTCAAAGGGGGGTGTTTTATCATGTCGGGTGGACATTCCTGTTACAGCACTCTCTGGATGACAGTTATAAAACTTAAGTCCTGGAGAGGCATTGAAATTTGCTGCGATCTAGTTTTAATCATTTTGAACACCCTTGAGATGAGGTTAGGAGACTTCTGCCACTAGATGTAATTGCTCATTCGTTATTAGTTGGCAGGTGCACTGTAATTATTAAGAATTGGATTCAATCTTTAATTCTGTCAGTCTGAAGCTGGCTGAGACCACTCGCTTTGGGACAAGCAAGAGAAGCATCCACAAGAAAAGGCAGAGCAGGTGATAGGTAGCCTGTGAGGTGTGTTAGGACTAAAGTTGGGAATGTTTTTGTTCTATACATTATCCTGAAGAATGTGACTTTTCATGTGACAAAGATTTCTGATGTCAGCCTTGAAAAAGAAGGAAGAAAATAGAGGACTAAAGATCCAGTAGAGATAGGCTAACAAAAAGTGCCACGTGGAGCTTAGATCCACGGAAGATGTTTCATCAGATGTTCTGAAACAGGGGCTAAAAATTGTATTCTGCTTCTAATAAGACAAAAAAGGTTTGATGTTATTGGGTACCAAAGCTAAATTCCAAACTTGTAAGACAGGCAGGACAGTGTAAAGGTGCTATGCACACCTTTACAAGAGCAGCAGTTCCGAGAAGAGTGGTCTTCATGACCCACTTTCAGTTCGTACTTTACTTCTGGTTGACAAAGTTGGCTTGCATTGTTACGCTTTTCACAGCCAATACATCTGCATTTGGAAGAGCAGAGAAAATGCAGCTTCACAGGACAGCACCTCCATGGCCACGGCAAAACCAGCTGGAAAGAGCCAGGGTCGCTTTCCTTACCTAACAGAGCGCTGTGTCTGTTCCTCCAAATGATTTTCTGATCTCCTCTGATTCCCTGAAGTCTGCTTACAGCAAATTTTATCTAGAAAAGGGATAAACATTATGTAGGAGTGGGCTGGAAATTACCTGGGATAAAGAGAAGGTTTTGAAAGAGCAAAACCTGCTGCACTGGAGTAATTCTGCATTGTAATTTTGTCTTTTCTGTTGATGTATTTTTCTTACAGGAACTAAAGGAGTGCTCTGGCCATGTGTTTGTAGACTCCGTGCCAGAGTTCTGTTTACCAGAGGTGAGTTTGTTCAAAGTCATGCTGAAAAATCTGATTCCATTCTATCAAGTGGGAGAAACTTGCTGAGGAGTTAAATTTATCAGCACTTGATAA
Organism: Psittacus erithacus; assembly: GCA_009867235.2. NCBI lineage: Eukaryota > Metazoa > Chordata > Aves > Psittaciformes > Psittacidae > Psittacus > Psittacus erithacus. The sequence goes on from WYDI02032967.1 coordinate 51,274, forward strand.
ATAATGCTACTAAACCCTCTGTGTTGTTAAGGTGCCTCTAGTGTCTATGACACTGGAAAAAGGGTGGAAACAGGCCTTTTCAACAATGGTTTAGGGTAAACTGGAAGGTCTACTTGAGCAGATCAATATCTCACAGAAGCATAAGACTTCACTGTCTCTTTTTATGGGCCTTCCAAAGACAATATGACTGAGCTGGACTTGAGTATGACAGGATACATGTGCTGATCTAGATAAGAGCAGTGAATGAAGGCAAGGAAAACTACTTGTTTCTAACCACAGATGCATGACCTGCCTAGTGGAGCTCCCCTGGGGAGCCAACTGTGTGGTTAAGCCACTGTTTGATTCTGCTGCACTGCACTCAGATGTGCTGTTCTGCTGGCAGCAAATTGAGGTTAAAAAGTTTTGCTGCCTTCTCAGCTATTCATCACTGCCTCTTTGAGAGAAGGGCTTTACTTTCATATCCACTAACATGTCTGCAAGTGGCTGCTTCCCAGGCTGGGTTTGTTTTTTTTCTAAGAATGCCTGGGTTAAAAAGAAAAAAAAACAAAAGAAGGAAAGAAAGGCTATTGAAAATGTTAAATCAGCTGTGATTACCTGACTGATCAATTAACGGTGTATATAGGGGAGCTGGAGAAGTAAAAAGCTGAGCAAAGAGTGGTGGGGGTAAATGATGGGGAGTAGTCTGGGAATAGTATCCTCATCCCTCAGTTGTGTTCGAAATGTGATAACATCAGTTCTTTTATTTCATGTTGGGATGTTTTCTCTGTCTTTCAAAGACAGAGACAATTGCTTTTGGGCAGTGATTTTTTTTTTTTTTTCTGTCCTTTCTGCCTGACCCTGTTGACAGGAAGTACAAAACACTCCTGGAGGGTTTTGTCAGCTTTACTGGGGTGCTGGCAGTAGCAGTTTTGTCTTTTCATTCCATTCAACTCACCTCATGATGCTTCTGATTCTCGGCTTGGTTCTTCTAAACAAGTTGGCAGCTCTGGCACTGTTTTTGGCAAGTGGTTTCAACAGATCTGTGTGTAATTGCTCGTTTTCCCCAATTGGAGTGGATATAATTGGATCACACAAAAAAACCCCCAACAAAAACTTAATAATTTGAGGTTCTTGTGAACATTCTGGTTACTGTCCTGTGCAAGGGAGGAGTGTAGAAAGCATCTTTATACCTAGAAAGTGCCGTTATGGCCCAGGTCTTGGGAAGGACAGAGTTTATGTTCTGGATTCCCTTTGGCCATATACAGTAATGATAATCTGCTGGGGTTTAGGGTACTTCAGGTAGGCTTTCTGGTTACTTCGTTGGGCTGGAAAATACCTACATGTGTAGCTTTAAATATGACTGATGGGGAATTGTTGCTTCCTTGTATCAGCGTTATCACTGAATATAACTCTCTTACGACTAGGAGATCCAAACTAGCTGCATGTCACCATTGTAGGGACTTTACAAATGGCCCCTCAAATGCATGTTCCCAGAGTTTCCAGGAGAGGCCAGATCTTCTCCACAAGCCCTAGAAACAGATCTGCTACTTGTACACAGCTCTCATCTTTAGCTTCATAGGCTCCCCTGTCTGTGGGAGGGTTCAGATGTCATGGCCGGCTGAATGCACCAGCAGAATAGAAATGCTGCTGGTGTTTGGCAAAACAGTCAAAGAAGGAGCTTGTGTGAAAGAGCCTTTGTCTTTTTCTTTGTCTCCTTCCATGCCATGTCTTTTGAGGAAACTTGTATGCAAAAGCGGTTAGTTTGAGAATCACAGTATCACTTCCAGGAACACCATTGCCAAAGAAAGCCAAGTTTTGAATGTAATCCAGAAGCCACAAGGTGATAAGGGGCTGTCTCAGCAGCAGAGTACACTTCCATATGTCAGAGTGCAGGGTGCAGCCCTCTCTCTGCTTGGCAACCCCCTGGTCTTTCTGACTTCATGTTCAAGAAATGTTTAATCCTCTTCTGTTCATAGGCACTTTAAGTGAGATTGCCACAAGTCCCAGGGTAGATTTTACTTTCCTTTGGTTTTGACACCCTTTTCATCCTCTTAGTAAGTGTTTCTAGCATGCTGAGATGTGGGATGCTTAAGCTTGGAAAGTGGTAGTCTGTATCCTCCTGATGGCTTGCTGGACTGGGATTCAGCTAAGGGCTGAGTGATTCTCCACTTCATAGAATCATAGAAAGGTTTGAATTGGAAGAAATCTTAAGGGTCATCCAGTTCCATCCCCCTGCCACAGGCAGGGGCACCTTCCACTAGACCCCAGGTTGCGCAAAGCCCCTTCCAACCTGGCCTTTAACACTGCCAGGGATGGGGCAGCCGCAGCTTCTCTGGGCAACCTGTGCCAGGGCCTCACCACCCTCACAGGGAACAACTTCTTCCTAAGATCTCATCTCAATCTTTCCTCTGTCAGTTTAAAGCCATTCCCCTTGTCCTGTCCCTACAGGCCCTTCAAAAAGTTCCTCTCCAGCTTTTTTGGTAGCCCCTTTGGGCACTGGAAGCTTCTTTAAGGACTCCCTGGAGCCTTCTCTTCTCCAGGCTGAACAAGCCCAGCTCTCTCAGCCTGTCTCCATAGCACAGGTGCTTCAGCCCTGATAGCATCTTCATGTCCTTCTCTGGACACTTTCCAACAGCTCCACATCCTTCTTATGTTGATGGCCCCATGGGTGGATGCAGAACCAGGACTGCAGGGGGGTCTCATGAGAACAAAGTAGAGGGGCAGAATCCCCTCCCTCAACCTGCTGGTCATGCTGCTGGTGATGCAGCCCAAGACGCTGTTGGCTTTCTGGGCTGGGAGTGCACACTGCTGGGCCATTTGATTATGGTCTGGATATAACTGAAAAGCAAGGCATGAAGAGCCACCTTGGTAGGAGCAGGCACCAGCAGACTGATACCACACAGAGAGTATTTCTGCCTGACAAACCTAGTAATATAAAAGGGTGCCTTGTCACAAATCTGGGGATGGTGTTTCACCTGCTGTACTCAGCTTGGAGATCGTGCCTCCAATATTAGCTGTGATCACGGATTGAAATCATGAACACTTAGCTATGAGTTAAGCAGCTTGTCATCAGAGCCCTATGTCAGCCCTCTGAAAAGCTGAGTGACCTACTTTCTTGCCTTTTTCATTCAAATTGCTGGACCAAGCCTTGTAATCAGATAATATGTGCTTGATGAGTGTTGAATTCCATTAGCTGCTCTGTAATAACTGAGTTAGAGGTCATATATCTTGTAAATTTCTGACTTGACACCATTTGTGTTATAGCATTACCAGTAAATATTTCTAATTAAAATTCCTTTAACAGTGTTTAAAATCTTTCCTTCTCTGAACTACTGTCTAAACTGTCACATCAAAACAAATTGGACCCACCCATCTGTTTTGTTGCATCCTGTGAATGAGTTTAATCTCTTGTTGTAGAAAACATGAATGCTAAAGATGCCTGTCATTTAGTTTGGGAAAAATGAGAATTATTTTGAGCATAATAATAAATACAGTCTACATTCATCACTTTCACTCTCCTGGGATACAGTACCATGTGCCACACTAAAAAACATACAAGACACCATGCTAAGTCACTAACTGTGGAAGTTTTGGTGTCTACCCAGTGTTCCTAAGGAAGTGCACACAGCAGTTCTTTGATAAAAGTGTAATCAATTAGCCTCTTAGCAACAGCCATTTCATTACATGAAAGACAGACAAACCCAGGACATGGTTTCCATTTTAGATTTTAGAAGGGCATAATTTTAGGGGGCTTTTTAAATAAATACTGTTAATTTAAAGGAAATGTTATTAGTTTGCCACAGCTGGCACATGCCCCTCCCTGTTTTTTTTAAACTGATTATAAACTGGTTATATTTGTGCAATATAAAGTTTAAAGAAAAAAAGAACAGGAAGTTTTTCTGGCATTGCTTAAGCTGCGTGAAAGGGTTACTTATTGCTTATCTCTTTCCTCTGTTTTCAGACTGAGCTGCTTGACCTCTCCACGGTAGATGTAATCTTGATCTCAAATTATCACTGCATGATGGCATTGCCCTATATCACAGAATACACAGGATTCACTGGAACAGTTTATGCTACTGAGCCCACTGTTCAAATTGGCAGGTAAAAAGCCCCTTAATATTCTCTTACTCCTCTTTTATCACTGCTAAGCAAAAGGTGTAAAGGACAGTATGGGTAGAGGAGTGGTGTCTAATGTTCCGAAGAGGCTCTTAGGCAGTAGCTGAACACCAGCCAAGTCCTTAGTGCTGCAAATGTGTTAACTCAATGTTTTCCAGCCTCTGGAACCATCTGTCTTCAACACTTACAGCAGCTGCTTTGTGTAGGCAGTAGGTGTGGGATGGTAGATCTTGAGTGGACTTAGACACCTTGGGCAGCAATTACCGGAAAGCCAACTTCAGACCTTCAAAAACAGTGAATCAAAGATCTGTCCTGCTCCTCTCTGCTCCCTTAAACAAAAGAGGAATCACCAGTCTTTTCAACAGTAAATGACTTTGATTATTGCCTTGTTGCTTTTCAGTGTTTGAAATTTTTATTATCACACTTTCCTTCACACCGTGGAAGGGAATTCAAGCTGGCTTCATCTCAAATGACAGTTGAGATGCATAAGCTCTGAACTCCAAAGAGAAATTCCAAAGAAAGAAAAAAAGCAGAAGTACGAGACTGAAGTAGAAAATAAAAGGCCTGTCAATGCAGTCAAAAACTTAATACTTGGTCATCAAATTTCGTAGTCTTTTTGTACAAAGTTGTCTGTTGTTTGGATAGGTCAGTACCAAAGGCTGCAAGTTTGGCCCTCGGTGAAGTCTCACTGGAGTTGTGCTGTGTGCATCTCTCATGCAGAGCAGCTGCCACATTCAATAGGTAGAGACCAGATTAGGCTGTGGTAACTGGACCTCTCTGTTAGCATTTCAGGGCAGGAATCTTTGTCTGTTAAAGGTCCTATGCAAACTTTCCATGCCAGAGTAATTCTACCATTATGTAAAAGCAAACAGAAACTGAAAGCCCTTGTAGGTGAAAGGAATTGTATAAATATGAACTAGTAGTAGACCTCTGGGATATAACAAGGTAACAAGCATAGTCCTGTTGGAGAATATACTGGTGTGGTTCTCCCCACCCTACATAATTCCAGGTGGTGTTCTTCTGCAGTTATATCTGTGAGTTCTGCCTTCAAGGGGAATCATTCATGCAATTCATGCAAAACTGTTCAGTTTTGGGCAGTGAAATCTGCAGTGACAATTTTTAATGCCTGACGTTTTTCTGTCTTGAATGCTGTATTGTGCATTTGTAGATGAGGAGAGTCCACTTTGACAGTGTTCTTGACTTCTCTAAGTGATAAACAAGCATTGGCTAATGAGTTTTCTTTGTATATTTTGTCTCATTCCATATGACAAGCAGTCAGTAACAAAGAAATCATCTTGCACAGCAGAAGAGAGATTTGGGAGTTCCTCTTGTCTTTCCACTTTCCAAATAACCCAGAACCCAGTGGGCCAGATCCACTGCTGTTGCAACCAGCAGATAGAAATGAACTAGCTTGAATTTGAAGCACTCAGTGAAGAAACAGGGGTAGGATGCCTCTGGGAAGAACCCCTCTTTAAAACTGCCTAATAGTGTTACAATTTTCGTGGTATTTTGGAAACATTTGGGACAAAGTTCTCTTCTGTGTGAAAGGCTGAAATACTAATTTAGTTAGGATGGATGTCTTTTCAGACTTCTCATGGAAGAACTGGTGAATTCCATTGAACGTGTGCCAAAAGCTCAGTCTGCCTCCATGTGGAAGAACAAGGAGGTACAAAGGTAAGGAACAAGCCACCCGGAAAGGGTGACTGTCCTAAAACACTGTCCAAAGTCTAGAATTCACTGTAATGATGAATCAGCTGCCATCATTTGAGATTTGCTACTACCACTGAGCAGAAAAAAAAAGCCTAACAGGTTTTCAGCTATGTCTCCTTGGATCAGTTCTTTCTTTCATCAACCATCATTGGTCATTCAAACAACCATGCAAGTTTGAACCTTGGAGGAAGACTTGGTAATACGAAAGTCTTCCCTGATCTCCCCTCACATAGTTTAGCTTCATGATGGTAGACAAACCCAGCAAATTTTTTGTATTTACTTGGAAGTTGTTGAAATTAGCAAGCAACTTTAACCTATTTATATTGTGTTGGTGTAATTTTAATTTACAATATTTACATTAATGTTTGCTGAAATGGTAAGAAAGTCAAGCTACAGCTGTTGAAGGTCACTGGTGGCCAACAACAGAGCAGTGCTACCTTTCCTCCCAGGGCTTACAGCATCTTTTACACTTGAAGAGCAGAGGTGTGGGGTTTTTTCTTTTTGGCTTTTCAAAACTTAGAAGAAAATTGAAATCTCCATAAAAAAGGTTAGTTGCAAGCTTCCTCTCCATTATTCCATCTAAATGTAAAAACAAGGTGCTCAAAATTGAGGTCTTCCACATCTAGAATTTTGAAAGTCTATGTAATCTGAAAATTATCCATACAGGTTACTAATTGCACATAATGCTTTCCTTGGAAATAAAACAGATTTAGGTGCAGAACATGTTCTATGAAGAAGACAGTTTCATTTTTAGCACATTTTAAAGATAGGGACTGTTGATTAGAAAGTTATTTTTAAAAGCTGCTTTGTGCATTTTTAATTGATCTCCCATTTTCTACTCATAATTCTTAATGTTGCTTGATTTAAAGCTTTACTAAAAATGAATTATTTCATGCACTATAAAAGTAGTCCTGATATTTTCCAATATCACAAAGCAAAGGAATGAAAAACCCAAATTAACATATTTTTAGCTAAGCATTGTACTGCCCTGTTGAGCTTAGGAGCAGTCTTAACTCAGCACTGTTACTCTTACTCTTCTGAAGAAGGCAAATGAAACATACCCATAAACCAAAACCAAAGACAGTGAAGTTGATCAGGATTTTGTGCTGGTTGATGTATACTCTGATCAGAATTTTGTTGGTTTTTAAATTCTGGGTCAGCTAGCCTGGCCAGAGCCACTCCTGAAGCTCACAGTGATGTGAAGAGGGAGGATTAGAGCCGTTATTCTCATCACAGTACTGCATGTGTTTAGTATGCATGGTTTAAAAGAGGATCATATATCTTGGAGCTCATTTAATGTCACTTTCGTGGTGGTCGTATTTTAGAAAAAGTGCTGTTTAGCACTTTTGTGCTGTTGACTATTCCAGGGGCGAACACAGAGAACTAATCTTTGTTCTGATTTATCTGCTAGAGAAGGCTGAAGTCTTTCTGCTGGAGCGGTGTTTAAAATACTTTTCCCTGTCTCATGTTGCTTGGGAAGCACTCTAACATCAATAATGCCTCCGTGGTGCTGTTAAGTAGCTGTTGTAACAGAGTATCAGATGAGGTAGGAGGAAGGTATAAGAGCCTACCCCCCAGGATAGACAGAATCCTGACCCACCTGCAGGGGCATTATCCATATCCTGCTGCCACACATCCACACTGACATGTCCCACTGCTGTTGTACAGTATGTTGGGAACCTCAATTGGATGGCAGGTCCCTCAGCTTCCATGAAATGCACACATTGCCCAGGTATGAGGTAGAAGCAAAGCAATGAAATGCTGTGCTGGTGGGGATAGTCATAGTACTGGAGCTCTTCAGTAACATAAGTCTGTGTATTGAAAACTCTGCCTTGAGGCTGATATGAACCAGTGCAGTCTGTGAGCTGGAACAAGGGAATGAATCCGAACTCTTTTTCCAACTGTACACCACCTGTGCTCTGAGTTTCCTCCTTCAGCTCCCTATGCTTCTATAAAATGGAGCTCCTATCCACCATAGAGGGTATACAGGGACTTAATTAATGTTTGCAAAGTGTTTTGAGATTCATGGTGACAAGTGCCATGCAAGCATAAATGGAACTGATTATTATAGCATGTGAACAAACATCTACTGATCCACAAATTAACACCTGGCTAATAGCACATGCAGGGTTGGACTGACATCCGTTATTTAAGAAAATGTGATCCTTGATGAATTTTTTTTTAATAGTTGGCAGTTGCTAGAACAGAATACATATTACTTCTGAGTCTAACTTCAATTTTCCAGGCTGATCAATCACCATTACTGCTTTACAGTTCAGCTGGTTCTACTCTAAATAGTTAGTATAAACCACAAAGCATTATCATCTTCATTAAATAAAGCATTGAAGCCTTTGGAATGCAAATACTGTATAAATATAAAAGTTCATTATAGTGGCCTACATTTTTTCGTTATCAGATCCAGTCTGAACTGATTGTTTATCCAGTCCTATGACCATTGGTTTTTATTTTAAATGAGCAGTCTCGTGGAAGCTCCGTAGATGCTCGCCCAGGATATCTTTCACACAGATTAGGATTCAGGAGACTAAAAAAGAAATTTGCCCTATGAAAGACGCTTTGTCGACTACCTATTTGATGGTTTCTTCTGTCTTTCTATAAAAGTGTCTGAAATAGGCTGTGTCCTGAGACAGAGGACAAGAGAGGCCAGTATTCTGATCTGGTTTGGTACTGCCATCCTCCTCTCCTTTCAAACAAGAACATGTTATGTTATACACTATATGTTATCTGCCTTGAACAGGAGGGACTGTCTCTCTGCAGATGCCCAGTTAAGAATACCAGCCTCTGAGTTTCTTAAGCATAAATTTTATGTACTAACCACAGGACCATGCTGCTTCGTGATACCTTCCTGTTTGTAGCTGTAGGCTGGCTGTCCTGGCATCTGCCCATGTATATCTGGTTGTTATGAGGTGATCCGTAATGAGATGTTGCCATAGTGTTAGTAGACTGCATTAGTAGATTGACTCCAGACTTTAAAATATCCTCTAGTAACTTCCTGTACAAGTTTTAAAATGGTGGGTGGCAGGTTTAAATGCCAGCAGGCCCACATCTGAGGAATTAAGTTCCTGATGACTAGAAAAAGGGTAATATAACCCCCATTTTCAAGAAGGGGAAAATGCATGACATGGAATTACCAACCAGTCAGTCTCACCTCTGTGCCTGGCAAAATCTTGGAGCAGATTCTCCTGGAAGGCATGCTAAGGCACATGAA
>WYDI02032969.1:0-32574 GCA_009867235.2 Psittacus erithacus
TCAGACACTGGAAGCTGCTCTGAGGTCTCCACGCAGCTTCTCTTCTCCAGGCTGAACAGCCCCAACTTTCTCAGCCTCTTTATGCGGAGCTGCTCCAGTCCCCTGATTATCCTTGTGGCCTCCCCTGGACTTGTTCCAACGGTTCCATGTCCTTTTTATGTTGAGGACACCAGAACTGCACACAGTGCTGCAAGTGAGGAGTATGTTATGACTGGGACATTCATTTTCTTCACAAGAGTTAATATGGGGCTATGGTTTGGATTTGTGCTGGAAACAGTGTTGGTAATGCAGAGATGTCTTCCTTATTCCTAATCAGCATTTATACAGAGCTGAGGCCTTTTCAGCTCCTCATCCACCCCACCAAAAAGGATGCTGGAGATGCACAAAGAGCTGGAAGGGGACACAGCTGACACAGCCAGGATAGCTGACCCCAGCTGACTCAAGGGGTATTCCAGGACGTTGTACTCAGCATGTAAACTGTGGGAAGAAGAAGGAATTGGGGATGTTTGAAGTGATGGCTTTTGTCTTCCCAAGTCACCATTATGCATGATGGAGCCCTGCTGTCCTGAGGATGGCCGAGTGCCTGCCTGTAATGGGAAGTGGTGAAGGAATTCCTTGTTCTGGTTTGCTTGTGTGCCTTTTGCTTTACTCATTAAACTGTCATTATCTCAACCTATGAGTTTTCTCACTTTTACCCTTCTGATTCTCTTCCCCATCCCACCAGGGGAGTGAAGTTAATGGCTGGGAGAGCTCAGTTGCTGTGGGGTGAACACCCACAACACCCCACCTCTTTCCCTGTTGTCCTTGTAGCCACATCTTAGCAAGAGCAACATTTCTGGGTTAGGGTTTTATGGACAGAGAAAACCCACCTGAACATGGGTTCTGCAGTACAAACATCCCCACCTGAGAAGTCCATCCCTTGATTTACAGTTGAAGAAGAGCTGAGCAGCACAGCAAGGCAAGGGCAAGCCAAGTTCCACGCTGGTCTGGATTACAGCAGATCTGCCCCTTCAAAGCAGGGTCTCTGAGTCTTTTTCCTACGTGATCCTGTTGTGGTGGCTTGTGATATTGCAAACTGCACACTGGCAGGTTTAAAAAAGTCCGGGTGCTTTATTAGCATTGCTGAGTGCTTCCATCCAATCTCAAAGCAAGATTGGCCAATTCCCAGCTTTTGTTTGTGAAGGCAGCAAAGATAGATCTGTAGGCAACTGGATTTAGAAGGAACAGTCCTATCTTTGCCTTTTCAGTTATTCATGTTATTCATGTTTAAGATAGCATCAAATCAAATTTTAGTGGAAGAACAAAGCAAGTGCTGCTCATTTCACTGCCAAGACTGTGGCTGGCTGTGATTGTAGCCAGGCAAGATGTGATAAGAGGTTTGCTGCTAGTCTAAAATGAGCTGGGACTCGGATGCCATAAGCAGCTCTCCAGGGCAGATAGGAAACTTCAGAAGCAAATCCCCAACCAGGCAAAAACTGGCCATCCCTCATCCTCGCTTGGAAGCCAGATGTGGTAGCAGTTACCACCACAGCAGCACCTCATGCTTCTAAGAATGGACGAGCATTTCAAGGCTCTTCTGTCCAACAAAGTGGCCAGGAAAACCGTTGCTTACCCAGTGCATCTCCCATGATGGCATCAGTCCAGCCCTTCAGAGACCAGCTCTTGCAGTTAGTATTTCTGTTGCGGCACCAACAGGGAATCCCCATCCCAGGAGCCTGGCTGAGGAGCTGTAAATCCAAGACAGACAAGTTTGCAAGCAGCAAAAACCCTTCAGTAGAAAGCTGTGATTCGGTTGAGCGAACCTTGCCAAAACCTGCTTTGTTTCCTCCTCTTGGGGAAACTGCTGATAACTGCGGGGCTGACACCCATTAATCAAGAGCAGGACACAGCAATGCAGCCCACGCTCTTCCAGAGCTTCTGTCAATCATTTACATCTACTCATCACTACACACTCATCATTCACAGGGATTCCTGTATGGGGATGGCCCCAAGCGGTGGGAAAAGTCACCTTCAGCATGTCCTGATTTTGGCTGGCTTCCCACAGGGTGGTGTAACTCGGGTATTTAGGGAGTTGAAGCATTTCTATGTTCCAGGGAAAAAAGTTTTATCAAGCCAGTCTAGTTGGAACAGTGCCATCTGCTCTCCGGATGAATCCGCCCAAATGGCACATTGCTGTTGGTCATGCTTCAACCCAGTTCAACGGGAATTGACACAAAACCACTTGAAAGCCAAGTCAGAATCCTTGCAAAGCCCTCTGGTGATGACTCACATCCCCTCTGTTAAACCATTGTCCTCCTGCACAGACCAGGGGCAAAAACACCTGAAAGAGATTCCACTGAGGCTCCCAAGGCACGAAACCTTGAGGCGATCACGTCTTTCTGTCACTCATTCATTCAAGAACTGCCTTTTAGTTGCCAAATACCAAATGCAGAAATCAATGAAGCCCAGTGTATGTCTCTGCCAGGCAGCAGAGGATGCTCTTGCTACTCATCAGTCAGTGCACCCTGTCTCTATGAGCTTGTTCATGCTACACCAAGACCAAACTTAAGTGCATGGTACTTGTACAGTAACTCTGTGTGTGAGTATATTTACTCCAGTATCTAAATGCCCTGCTCTGGAGAAGGTTAATCTGGTTTCAGAACTTTAGCCAGAATAAGACAGTATTTCAAAATCATCCAAACCAAGTTTTTCCAAGACCATTCATTTTCGGTAGCAAAGTCAATGCCAGCAAAATGCTGTTTGGTCTCTGATCAACACAGCACCTTTTAAGCACTCATCTGCTGAATGGGAGGTTTAATAAGAGAACTCAAGCCCTTCCAGAGAGCCCCATAGGTTTTTGCAGACTCGCTGAGTTCAGCTCAAAAGAAAAAAGGTAGGAAGACTTTGGAAAAGAGCCTTTGTCTTGATGCTTACAAAATGAAATGTCTTCGTTTCTCATCACAGGGCTTTCATCTCCAAGACTGCCACAGTGCAATATTGGGAAAAGCAGATACAAACAGAATTTGAGGGCCTTTTAAAGGAAATAGAGACGTTTCTTTGTTGTTGAATGCACCTTTCTGTTCCACTCACCCTGACTCTTGTTTTTAAGGTGCGTGATACTGTTACTTGTATTTGTGTTTATTTCACCTTTTAGGACAAGATGATGCATTGCAAGCCAAAGCAAAGCAACACAAAGCAAAATAAAGCAAAGCAAAGCAGGAATTCCTGTGCCTAGATCATAAAGAAATGAATATTTTACTATTTTCATATAACCATTTTCCAGCGCATTTTCAGGAGCAGAAACATTACTCCAGTTTCCTTTGCAGGCAAAGGGTTACAGTCCGTTAATTCAGTCCCTGCAAGAAGTCTCTCAAACCTTTCATATTCACTCCCTTCTCATGGCAGTTCTTCCCAAGGTTTAGGAATAGATGGCTTCTAATTAACTCTGGCAGAAACTGATAGATTGTCACTGAAGCCATGGAAAGACAATGCATTTTTCATGAAATCTGCTCTGCCTGGAATAATGTCATTTCATATCCACTACCTGAAACCTATGTCTGACTGTGAGTGGACGCGGGGATGGAGGGCTGCCCTACGTGGCTAAGCACTGCTGCTATAAACAGGCTTGGAGTGCTCTGCCCCACAGCTCCCACCCCCAAAGCATGTCAGCCCATCACCACCTCATGCTCCAGCCGTGACCATGAGCAGGCTGCCTTGGGATAGGGAGAAACAGGGCACATGCCACAGTTTTAGAGCATGTTTTACCAAGCAATTCTTCCCAAACTTGCAAGCTGGGGACTTCTCTGTCTTACTTGGGAAACACAGCTTCCATTTGAAACTAGTGAGGCAGAAGTATCTCAGTGCAAACAAAATACCTTAATCCGTAACAGAGTAACAGTCACATTGCTCCCTCTTTGCCTAATTCTGGGGGAAGTTCCAGCCCTCTGGGAATAAAAGCAGGTCCTCCAGCTTAGCCTGTAGCTGTTTCAGTATTAGATCTGAAAGTCCTTAGTTAAAGTCATGACCTACTCAAACACTGAGACACTCCTCAGAGAGCAAAAGCCAGCCTGGCTCTAAGGAACCTCTCCATTTACACCTTCTAGTTTCATTTTCTGCAGCTGATCCATCAGTGGGGCTCTGGAAGCAGAAGGACTCAGCAGGAGAGACCTCCTGCACCAACCATGCCCACATTGAGAACTGTCTGCAGTGGTTAAGAACAATAAACGGCTCCATGCAGTGGCGGATTTGTTAAGCATCAATTATTCCATCAGCTCCAACAGTCGATTGCAATTGCAGAACAAAATCCAAGGGGCAAGCATGAAGTTTCAGTGCAATGCACTAGATGGTGGTGCCTGCAAAGAAACAAACCCACAGTGGCTCTCTGCGGGATGCTGAGCACCTCCAGGTCAGTGCCTCTCATTTAGGGTGAGGTCCCCAAGTTTAGGGTGATTTATGCAAGAGAAGCACATTCCCCCAGTGTGCAAGGGGACAGAATTCACCCCTTTCTGGTGCTGTACTGCTCTAGACACATCTGCCAGCATGATTCAGAAAGCAAACAGCACTGTGCATATAAGGAAAAGGCAAAAGAACCCCTCTAAATAAAGCTCTTCATCCTGCAAAGCAAAGAACAGCCAAGAAATCATTTCAGCAGTAAACCTCCTAGGTCTCCACACTCACCACAGCAGCATGAGCCTCATGGTCTGAAAGAGGAAAGAAGATATAAGCAGGAGTTGTGTGTATCTTTCCCCAGATTACCTTCCCAGCAATGAGATGATGACCCAGGGGAGTCACAGGATGATGACAAAGCTGCAGCTGGAAAAATTGGGTTGGCTTTAGTTAGAGGGTGAAGACGTGGAGGTATTGATGCTGTCACATGGGCCAGCATGAGCTCTATACCTTGTGTCACTCCTGTGATTCACAAAGAGAGCGGCTGGGCTCCAGCAGCACAGGCTGAGGTTTTGGATATGATTAACATGAAAGGAGATATTCTTCTGTAAACTGGGAGCTTGTTTGCTCCAAAGTCATTGTCCAACAGCAAATCCTGCTGCCTTGAAGCCTAAACCCATCTTTTGGAGCTGTGTTGCGGGTTAGGGGTAGAAATGAGCTGTTTCAGGAATACCCAATTCCCAGGGAATATCCCCTCCTATGTCAACATGAATAATTCAGCTGGAGAACAGTATTTTACTGTCAGCTTTCCATGTTTCCCCTTAGCTAAAAAGGGGAATTTGACTTAGTGTCATCAACTGGATCCTCTGCTGAGGGCAGGAATGAAAGGAAAGATAACCAAACATGCCCATTTCTTGCTCAGGTACTGTGAGCTGCTGTGCTTTGGTGTGCTGTCCCGCAGAGACGGAGCAGAAGTTGGTGAGGCAATAGGGAGTTCACACCAGGTGTTCTGGACCTCCAGCAATGGACCTGGATAGGCAGCCTCATCCTGCTTCCCAAAACCAATCTGAGAAGGCCTGGAAAGGACCAACATTTGTACTGGGCAGGATTTTTCATGAGCAATAACTGGGTATTAACAGGCTTCAGGGTGTCACGATCTCAAACAAACCAGCTGATGCTTAACCAGCTCATTTCCCTTCTCTTTACACAAATGACCCAAAAGCAATTGGTGAGATGCAGCAATTTGGAAGCATTTGGAAGAAATGGAAAGAAGTGCTCATGTTTGCTTCTGAGCAGGCCAGCAAAGAGATCTACCAGAAACGCCTTTATAGCAAGTTACAGGCAATTCCCATGGTCACGATCAGAGCTGGTGTGAAAGCCCCAAATCTCTGCTCTGGCTTTTCACTTTCAATTGAAATTGCCCCGCTGGAATGCTGAAATTCCTGGCATTTGCTTCAGAAATATCACACTCTTTAGTTTTAATCATGCCTAAAGGTTTGGGTAAAGAAAAGAGTCAAAAAAAAGCAGCAAAACGTTCAGTGCTCTTAAACATCTGAGTATATTAAAAAACACTTCGGTACACCCTAGGAAATGTATCAAAAATACCAGCCTCGATTTAACAGTGTAAAAATGTAAATGGAACAAGGAAGGAGAGGGTTTTCAGTCTGTGGGAGTGAGTCAACACATTTTTTTCCCCTGTGCTGTGTTATCCAAGCCAGCGTGTTACTATAAAACACTTCCAACAGATTTGCACTTGCGAATAGGGGCAACTCCTGTTAATTTGGCATCTACTGATACAGAATTTGGCATTGGTTTATTTGATCAGCTGGGCAAAGGATGAGGAGCAAAGTTGTATCTTTTATTAGACTAGATAGCATAGTTGGAGCAGCAACACAAATGTCACTTCAGAAATGACACTGCTCTCTTGGTCTGCTTTATATATTGAGCCAGTAAGTTCATGTCTTTCCTTCCTTTGCAAGAGTCTGCTTTTCCTATTCAGCTCCTACTCAAGGCTAGTTCATTGTGACTTCTCATCTGCTCAAAGTGAAACAGAATTGCTCGAAAAAGCAATTTTCTCTCCCAAAAAGTTGGTGAGATTTACCGTGTAAAAAACAACCTGCTCAAGTTCTTTCGAATTACGATGGTTTCCAGACTAATCCATGGCATTTTTGGACCAGAGCTGTCAAAAAACTAGAGTTGTCCACAGAGAACATGCTTTGATGTTCCCTTTGGGGACTATATGGGGCAAAGAAGCAAGTTGGTCTTGGTGTTTCCCACCATAGTGAAAGAAAGCATGCTGTTGAAACCCTCCTTTTCCACCAATTCTGATTGAAATCTTTAAGATCTGGGAAGAAACGATCCATGTGCTGCTCTAAGAAACAAAGACCCCCAAGTTACAGAGCCTGGGATTAATTCTGCTTCATTTCTCCTTGCCTGTTTGATGTCCAAGAGTTTATCTGCATGTCCAGCCACTCAATGCCAGCAGATCCAGGCAGCTCATATACCATTGCTGGGTCTGCCTGAGGGAGCTAGAGACATTTTCCCTGGTGTGGGCTGGGCTGTTGATGTCTGAAGTCCCTCAAATATGGGCAATGCTGTTCCATTCCTTCATCAAGAGGATGAAAGCCTTGTTACCTGTGTTGTTGGATAGCGGTGGCTTGGCATTCATTTTTCTCCTTTCACCTTAATTCCTGCAGGGAGCATCCTTTACAGCCTCATAGCCAGGAGATTGTGCGGCTGTAAAAAGCCGTATAACATTTACAGACCTGAAGAAGAGGGGTTGTGCCAAAAACTGTCCCATTTTCTAACTGTATCTGTTGGTCTAATGAAAGCTATTACCTCTCTGAGCATACACCACCTTTGTGACAACACTTATAGTCTCCCTATGAAAGACTTCATATTCTATAGCATCAGGCACAAGTGCTGCCCCAGTGACTGCTTTGCAGAGATGCAATTCTCAGTGACACAAAGGCAATCTTACACAGCTCCTGCCTGGAAGCTAATAGAAATTTGAACCCTCTTCAATGCTCCCTAACCTGACAAGTAATACAAAGCTATCCTGCTGTCAACAGGAATCAGGGCTAGACATTAAGTAAGCCCCTGACCATGAAATCAGCTCTGGGATTAGGGATTTGTTGAGCCACAGGAAATGAAGCTTGTGAGCAGAGGGACCAAGGAATGGGGAGGGGTGATGGGATGGTTTGAGCTGTCACCAAGACACAGCATTTCCCACCATAAGATCTGCTGCTTCTTTTCTATGCAGCAGACATTTGCAAAGCCCTCAAGGGATCTTTGAGGTGAACAGCCAAAAGCCACCAACGTTTCACAAACATAGAACCTGCTTAAAAGTGCAGAAGTTTGGGTGCTGTCAAGTGCTGTGTTCTCTCACCATTATTTATTCATGTTCTTAACTTTATAGACATTCCCAGATTGAAACCAAAATAGAAACTACTTTGATCATAACAAAGCAAATGGTAGACAGCGTCTGAGTTTCTTTTTTTTCCCCATCTTTTATTGTAATTATGACCTTTTCCCATAAGTAGCAGTAAAACCACAGAGGTGGCATTTGGGAAAAAGGCTCCCAGCCAGCTGTTACTCCAGATTTGGAAGCAACATCACATCCTGTCTCCAATGAAACCCATTCAACCCTGGTATAAGAAATCACACAGTGCCATGTGCCCTACTTCCTGCATTATTCCAACAGCTTTTCCAAGCTATTGTAGTCCAGCATGAGTTATGGTAGCATTAATACTGAACTCCAGGTGATCACACTAAGACCTCAATAAGCAGCAGTAGTGGCCAGGCCAAGACATGAATCTCTTATGCTATTTCTGCAGAAGGTAATCTCCAGCTTTCCTTTCACTCCTTTTGCAGTAGCAAGTTTCAACAGCAAAGGGCATGGGGATTTATTACAAGCAGAACAAAAAATGAGTAGCAAAGGGAAGTTTAACAGCAGCCGCTCACAGAGCCCTACTATCGGAGACTTTATAATTCACTGGCTTCCCTCAGCTTTATGCCTTTCATGGGATACTCTGAAACAGCTTGACAGAAACCAACTCTAAAGTGAGCATAATAAATGGGTTTGTTGCAAACCAGTGGTAGTGGAGATGGGAAAGTGCAAAAACTTCCTCCATGTACCCAATGGATATCACTGGTGGGGCGCAGGACAGCAATGCCTCACAGGTTCATTTTCAGGTGGTTCATGATGTGTCCTTGAGTTTTAACTTGAAGACCGGGTATGCTGTAGAACAAATCCTCTGTCTTTCTTGCAAACCTAGTGGAAAGGCATCCCTGGAATAGATTTTGGTGAGGGCTAAGGGGGTGCTTTGGCCATCAGATCACTCTACCATGGGTCTGGAATAGGGAGTGAGGAGTGGAATGGGTTGATGGGGCTGGCCCCAGATTGGGAGCAAAGTTTGCAGGCTCCTGGTATTTTCCTGCAGTGAAACCAACTTATATTGACTTGAGCAGCCGGGCTGTTCGAATCCCAGCTTTATCTTCACCTTTATCTTTCATTCAGCAGGATAAACATTCTTGCCAGTGCTGTGTCTCATGTTGCAGCATTTGCTTGGCTACTCTGTGCCTCATGAGCCCTTATGATAAAAACAGAATAAGCAAACCAGCCTTTCCCCTCAGCCTCCAGGCAATTTGTGTTCTGATTCAGCACTTTGTTTGGGTTTAATTGCAATTATGCTCTTGTGTGTTTAATTAACCTGGTGCTTTTGTTGTTGCTGCCAGGCTAACAGCCGAACAGAGACACTGTAGAACTGAATGGCTTCCTGGAGAGAAGCCCTGGAAGGTAGGAAAGGAGGGCAGCTGGGCTGTGCCAGCTACATGGATACATCAGAGGTGGATTTTCTGCCTTGCTGTAGGGACAGTCTCACTATGCCCGCTTCACACAGCAAGTCCAACCTCCCTTGATTTCCATCGGTCCTGTGCTGGACCTCCACAGTCATGCAAACACTATGCCTTCCTCCTGCTCTTCCTTAGAGCAGCAGAGGGACCAGTGCAGGCAGCACTGATGGAGGAGGCAATGGAGCAAAGGGCACTGAACACCAGTTCACCCCTCAGACTCATTTATACCCAGGATGGTTTCATAGCACTGTGCTCAGCCAACTTCCCAACAGATCCATAAAAGGAGTTTCCACTATGTTCTAACAGTAATGAATGCTGGGCCATGAGTACATGGACACAGGGATAAGAGGGAAAGCGTTATGGATGCAGAAGAAAGTGGGGACAAGGAAAGGGTAGGCAGCATCATACTGGGATGGACCTTCAGGTGTGAGCATGTGGCCTTCAGGACCATGAATCAAAGCTCTGCTTTCCCAAAGTCTGGCCGCTGATGATCTTCAGTTCACACATCCAGTAACACATCTTGTAATCTTCTAGCACTGAGGACAAGATGAAACTGCCCACTAAACAAAGCCTCTGAACAGTGTGACAGGTATTGACAAACCTTGAAATGCTTCACTTTGATGCGTCCATCTGGGTCTGTACCAGTGGCAGCTGCTTGTTTCTCCACCTGAATTGCAGCAAAGCAGAAAGAAAGGCTTCAATTTCCACTTCAATCATTTTCTTGACAAAACCAGTTCGTTCAAGGGCTTATTCTTGTTTCTTTAAATCCTTATTTTCAGTTGAAAGACGGAACCTGTTGGGGAGTTGCAGGCAGTGGGGTCAAACACTGACTTTCAAGAAGGTGCATTAACTTCAACAAGCAGGGAAAGAGTGGAAACCATTTAAAGGTGCCAGGGAGCAAAATCTTTCCCTACCCTCTGGCTGAAAAAGCATTTTCCATGTGAAAATGTCATTTTCTTTGGAACATTCTGTTATAAGAAACCAATGAGGAAAAGACTAGAAGAAGCGCCAGAAGAATTGTCTCAGCTGAGCTCCAAAAAACACTTGTTCAAGCCAAAGTAAAGTCTCATTAAGCTCTGGATCAACAAGTATGTTTTAAGTGATCATTCTAGGCAGAATACAAACCAAATTGGTGGTGGCAGAACTGTCACTCAAGTGAGGCCACTGGGTTTGACCCAGCCCTATTCCTGCCCTGTACCAGGAGCCTTGCGCTGTGGTTTCATTCATCTAAGTGATTCTCCTGCCTGCACCTCTTGCTGGGCCTTCTACCAGCTGCTGGCTCTTCCTTGCTTCGAAAAGCTCAACAAAAGATCCATTTCACTACAGGTTCCCAAGAAAACCCATTGGGATGAGGCCATCCCTGCCCTGCAGGAATCCTGTGTGCCTGAAGCCTGTCTTTTCCAGCTCCACCAGTTCCTTTAGTAAGAGAATACCCCTGTCCCAGTGCTGTGGTCTCAGCTGGACCTGACACCTACCATTGTGATGACTAAATTTCATTGAGTTAAATTCCATTTCAGTGACTTAGACTGCAAGAGAGTCATGCGCTTCTAAATGCATGAATAATTCCATATGAAATACGTTAAAATTAGCCACTTTGCAAATCCCAGGCATCCAATTATTAGTGATAGCAGACTTCACTCTTCATTAAATATTAATCTGCCCAGCTCACGCATATCCATTCTGATACAGCTGCTCATTACACAAAGCACTCTGCTTTTTGCTGAGTCCCTGCATGGATTCGCTATTCCCAAAGACCAGCCCTGAAAGATATACGGTCTGCCAAGAAGTGGCTCATGATATTTCATTTTCATACAAAATGTATTGTAATGCCCCTTCCTAATCCAGCCCTTTAAATCTGTCTTGACAATAACATGGCTTGTTTTTCCAAAAATAAATCTTGTTGTGCCCTTAATAATAATGGCAATAAAAAGGCAAATAACTGTAGGGGAGAGGAGGAAAAGCTGCAGCAGAAGTTTTGTCATATAACTTGTGTATATGGGAAATGGTGGGAAGTAAAAGGAATGTGGCTGTGAGCTCATTTCCTCCACAAAAAGCTCTTTTAATTGCATCTCTATGATGTTGGGAGCATCCCCAGGTGCACCTTCTGCCTTTCTCCTGTACTGCTCTATGTCTCGATTACAGTAATTAAGAAAGGGTTCAGGTAGAAAGCAGTCCTTAAGGCTCTTAAGATTCCTTGGCAAATACGTGCAACACCAGGCTGTGTCTCATAAAAGTGCACTGCAGAAAAGGCTTGGGATTTCAAACCACTTGCACTTGGAAAACAAAAAGGGGGAAAAGAAGCATAATTCAGTTATAACTTCAAACACCTATGTTTTCTGAAAGCTTTCCTGGACATTGAGAACCGTGTTTGTCTTCCTCACGGTTCCCATATAATCACATGGCTGTGGTTCGTAGGCCCTGTCCTAGTTTTAGGTCTAATATACAGGTACAGCCATGATGCTGGAGCAGGTGCTAAGTATCCCCAAGGCAGAACCAAAGGTGCCACCACAGTGACTAGCATGGTCTATGTGGTCTGTGCAAGGGGCTCAGCCCCGGGGCTCTGCTCCAGGCCCTCCTGCAGGCACCATAGTCTTTTGCCTCAGCCTAACAATGCAGAATCACTGTATGGGGCATAGAATTATATTAGATATAAGACAGAAGTTCTGGAACTCAATAAGATTTCCAACTCACTCTATGATTCTATGATGATAGGAAGCATCACTGACATTCAGAGCCCATAAAATAATTGAGCAATTGGCCATTCTGCACAGAAGGATCGACATTCATGTTTCCAGGACCCCCAGCAAGTGCCAGAAATTCCTGCAAGCCAGAAACCCACCTGAACAGGCAGGAATAGCTTTCCTCCATGTTGCAGCCATGAGCTGCATGCTCACAGCCCTTTTCCAACAAAATTCAAAGGGACAGACGAAGCTACCCTGGCAGCCAGAACGAAGCTGGTTAATCCAACATCCCCATCAGAGGTGCCTTTTTCCAGGTAGGCAAGGAAAGGTTAATCTGTCTCCATCATAAAGGGGTGTGGGGACCAAGAGTCAAAACTTTCCAGTATCAGGCAAAGAAGCTCATTTCAAGGGGATCTCTCCCAGGAATTCAATTCACAGGTGCCAAACTGCTTCCTCCATAACCTTGGCTAGAGATAATTAGAGAACATTTAAATCAGAGCCTCTGACTTGGCTGAGCTCATGCGGTACTCTGCAGTTTCCATAGGTAGGTCTCTGCTTGGAGGCTAACGAAGCAAAGGCAGCATTATTGAAACCACAGGGTATTAGTTACAGAGTTGAGGAAACAAATCTTGCAGCATAATCCTGAGGTGCCTTTAATGTTCTAATTAAACCTATATATAGAAGCTGCAGGCAGGAAAAATGGCAAGAAAAGTTCTTCACTTGCTGAGTATTTTTCCATCCCTTTCCCCTCTACGCCCACCTCCTCTAACTTGGAGAGGGGATAAAAAAGATCCTTCGCATTGATTTTGATGGAGACAGAGAAGGAGAAAGAGAAATGCCAGGCAGCTAGAGATCAGCAGCATTTCCATTCCCTGAGCCCTGTCGGAAAGACAGCGCTGCCAATGCTCACCAATAAAACCAGCTTCTGTCCTGATAAGGCAAAGCCAGCCCAAGCCTCTCACAAGGAGTCAAGCACAGCTGTTTATTCTCCTTTTCTAGTTGCAAGGTGAGGCTGGAGATGGGATAATAACCCTGAGGAGCTGGGGCAATCATGATTGCTGTCCAGGAGAACTAGTGTTGAGCAAAGAATGGGAGAAGGACACAGTGAACCTCGCTCAATATAGGAAGGGTCATGGAAGAGAGGTGAGGAAGGAAGGCAGCTTCTTTTGCCGCTTAGCAGAGCCATCAAAGTGGTGGATGATGAATTTGAGAGATAGGTGACACTTTGCACCAGCTATTTATTGAGGTGAGAGCTGCTGGGACAGCAAAGCCATCCCAGGATCCCATCACCTGCAAGGGTTTGGTGTTGCTCAAGCTGTTCAACTTTTGCATGTTGTGCAGATGGTCCTTTGTCATGTTGTTTACCATCTGTGTTTTGAGCAGTGTACAGATAGGCTGTCATGGAAGGAGCACAGGGACATGCATCGAGGTTGCCCTTCCAGGTTCATGTGACAAGCGGAGGCTGAAGCTAGTTTAAAGCACAAATCCTGAAGAAAAGAATCTCAGGGCTTGCTTAAATCTCTCCTAATCGTGTCAAATGTTATCCAAAATCAGACTTTTGTCACTTGGAAGAAATGTATATGCTTTAGCAGCGCTTTCACTAGAAGTCACAACTTAGTTTGGGGTCTAGCTTTGTGTGGGAGCTCCCTATATTACCCACGCTGTGACGGACACAGCACTGAGATCCTATTCCGTATTGCTGAGGCTGACTGAGACCTCTTGTACCTTTCTTTTATTTCCCTTTACAGGGTCCACTTTGGAACTGATGCCCAAGGCTATCCTTATCCCTAAAGCAACAGAATGAAGGGCTGAGCCTGCTGATGAGGAGGCAAACTGAGATGTTCATTACCACACTCTCCATGCCAAAGGAGCCCCTCCCACAGCAGGAATTAGTCTATAATTAGCTTAGAGAATAAAGCACTTTTAATTAAGGACTGGAATTCACCAGGCCATCTGCCCGGTTGTATTTGCAAGCAATAAGCATCTTCTGCTGGCTCTGGTTCCTCTCTCTATCCCTCCGAGGCTCTCACTTGGGCTGAGACCAGGGCTGGAGCCAGGGCATCACATCCACATTGTCCAAGACAGTGCCCTGCAGCGTGATAGTTATTACACTGAAAGCTGCTCTTAGAGATAGGCATGGCAACACGGAGGGCAACTTCCAAAAAAAAGGAAGACCAAAGGGTCTCCTACAATTACACAACACTCATTGTATTTCCCCATATATTCCATGGTACATCCAAATCACATGGAATAAGGCATTTCTCTTTCTTAGTACCCTTTCTGTAACTGCCATCCCATATTCCTTACTTACTTGAACAGAGGTGGAAAAGCATTTCATGGTCTTGCAGTGAGCACAAAAGACTTTCATTCTGTCAATGCTGATATCTTTCATGTCAATCCAAACCTGTTAAAATATTGTGACATTTCCAAGATTACTAATTTTTCCAGTCCCTTAAGATTTGCCTTTATTGTGCCTGTAGAAACAAGGCATATTCAGCTTGACTGTGCAGGACAGAGAAAAGAAAAATGCAGTTTAAGGTTTGGCTCCCATAGGAATGCCTATGGGCAGCTTATAGCCTGGAAAGACCTCACTAACAGATGCTCTTCTGATCCTACCATATCCGTCTTGACACACCTTCAGTCCCTGAAACACGGCAGCCAAAAGTGCACTGTTTGGGAGAATTGAAAAGAAAAATACAGATTATCTCCTCTGCTCATGCCTTTTAGTTCATTCTCTGAGAAAAGAAGGGCTCAGTGGGGCAGGGGAATAGTCATTAGCCAAGGCTGAATGAGGATGTTACCAGCTATCAGCTGAGCAGTAAAGCCTGATCTCATGCATCCATGAAGATGGGTTGAATGGACCTACTGTATTTCTTACCTGGGATGATTAAGAAGGCGCAAACAGTTGACTGCTTTGTCTTAATTAAAAGGAGAAAAGCTGCTAATTAGATAAACTGAGACTGACTAATCCCAAAATGAAAACCAGATCATTTTGTAGCAGACATTGGAACAAGTCCACAACAAGCTGCTAACCAAAGCATTCACTCTGTTCATATGAATTTATCTAGCTCCATCAGGCAGTTGCAGTCACCTATCCAAGGAGCAATCCTGCACCATATTGTTGCCAAGCCCCACCACCCAGTCTCATCCTTCTTTGCCCTGCTTCTCATGTCTTAAGACCAAAGTCTGTCACCCTGGAGATTTCTCCTGGGGATGAAGTGAAACATCCCAGATCTGACCCATCTTTGAAACTCTTTGTGGTACCTGTGATCTGGACATGGAGGCATCAAGCAGCTTTTCAGTGCCCAAAGATGAAAACCAAGAATCAGTCCAACAGTGATGCGTGAACTGAAATTCAGGCATCTGAAGTAAGTTCATACATGTATTCAACCAGTTTCAGATGGCCAACCAATGTACGGGAAACACTACTTTTTGTGCAAGGACGGCGGTATGGAGCAAATCCATCCGACATATTATCTCTATAGACCACTCAAACAGCTCACAAACCCACCTATCTCACCCAGCAGCTTCCAGACATGCACTAGGATTTCCTGTGGTTTCAGTAGCACGGCTCCTGATCTTTATTCATCTATTTATTTTGCTTATAATGGAGAACAATTAATTTTGAACAAGCCCATTACTTACTTTCAGCATCTAATCCTCAGATCAAAAACTGCTTCCAGAGTAATAGGAGAGAGGGATTATGAAGCACAGTCATGAGCAGGTCAGTGATTCAGGCTTGAAATGACTGAGCCCCCTCCTGGATTCAAGAACTGGTGCTGAAAACACTGGGAAGGTATGAAAATAAAAATTAAAGACAAAATTAGAAGGCACCTGAAAGCTTTCCCTGATGAGAGGGGTGTTTGCAGAGCCCTTTCCACTGTCTGTCACAGTGACAGCTTCCAGGATCAATAAGAGAAAGGAGAAAATAACATGCCAAGATATTTTTGGAGGCTGGTGAGGCTTACATGGAAATTCCTTTGCAGGTAAAAAGCAAATATTTATTGCCCTTGGTTTACTTCTTCTGTCCACTCCAAGACACAAAGGGCTCTTGCTCAGATCTCAATATACAAGAGCTGACATACACCCTCTGATATTTTTGCCCAGGTTTAGATCAGAGCTGAAAGTCACCACGAGCAGTGGTGGAAAATACCAACATTAGAATCAAAGGGAAAGTGTAATTGGGATTAGGTTTTGTCACAAAGTTTGCTGAGATTCCAAGACAAGAAGGACACAAATGCTGGTCCAGCCTGAAATTCCAACCTGAAAAATCTGCCCCAAAGCAAGACATGGAGATGCTGTGCACATCTGGTCCAATGTGAAGGGCTGTTGTTTCACAAATGTAGAGCTATAATGAGACAACAACTTGCCAAATGCATCGAACAAGTCCTCCCATTTGCTGATCCCCTTCTCAAGAAAGGCAGGAAAACTGTTACCACTGCCCACCTTTCATCTGTCTAATTTAGGATATGGTCTCTTTCCTACTTCATATATATGCTTTGACCTCTCATCATAGCTACAACACAATCTTTCCCATGCAGAGGTGGATGAGGAAGAGAGGCATTTCTGCATTGGGTCTGCAGCCTTGTATTGTAAAGTGCAGGGCTTTGGTTTAGGAGGACAATTATGATTGATGAGAGGATGTCTTAGTTTGCTGAGCAGGATGCCTTTTACTGCAGATGACTGACTTAGGGCAGAAGATGAGGCAACAGGCATTTTCCTGCAGTGGGGAGCAGACTGACAAGTGTTTGGAGGTCACCAGATGAAGAGCATTATCTGCTCTCCAAGCTGGGGTACTTCAGCCCTTTGCTCCAGACCTCAATTTCAGGGGAATTTGCACCTTGCTAATGTTCACAAGTGTGACCAGACCACCACCACAGCTCAAACAATACATCAGGGGAGGAAAGCACCCCCCATCCCAATTAGGCTGGCAGAGACCTGTGACAGCCCTGATGAGAAACTGCTATTGAAGTACTATCTATGCCACTGCAAAACCCACTTTCACGTTCATGGCACATTAATCAGTGCAGTTTCAGCAGCTCTACAGCATTCAGTTGCCTCCACGTACTGGAATAAATACAAGAAGTGCATTCAGGAGCAGGACCTGCATCCGATCATGTGTTGCTGCATTTGCCATGTCACCAATTCAGGTACTTGAGAGCAGGGAGGGCTGAGTGACCCTCCTTACCTTGGCTGTCAAACACAAGGCAAGGGATTACGTTCATTTGTTTCTCCTCTAAATTCCTGATGAATTTTTTCTATGTCAGAATGTGTGGTCATTACAGAATCATAGAATGGTTTCAGTTAGAAAGGACCTTAATATCATCCTTTAACCTTCCAGGGATGGGACAGCTGCAGCAACTCTGGGCAACCTGTGCCAACACCTCACCACCCTCACAGGGAAGAACTTCTTCCTTATATCTAATATGAACTTCCCCTATTTAAGTTTAAGCCATTACTCTTTGTCTTATCATTACAGTCGCTGATGAAGAATCCCTCCCAGGTTCAACACCAGTAGCTGGTGTGAGATGCCTGCGCGTGTGTCCGTTCATGGGGCTGGTGTCTTAAGCCAATGGAGCAAGAGGAGTGAGGCATCTCACCAGCAATATGGGCTTGTTGTGGTTAGTGCCTAGCTCAGTGTTAGATGCAACAAGGTACTTTGCAAACTTTGGTGGTCTCTTCAGACGTGTGTAATATTCCCACTGCTCCTACATCATATTTTCCAGCCCCAGGAACCTCACAGATAGCTTGCAGCACCTCAGACAGCAATAACCATGGGATATGGCAGATGGGATGGTTGCCCTCATGGTTTGCACTCCATAGATTCTGAGCTGCTGAACTTTGTGGTTGTCATGTGAGGAGCATCATCATGTTCAGTGGCTGGTGGGTGGCTGTCTGGAAGTGGAGTGGAAGTTGTTTGGGGAATATTTAATAAGGATTATTTATGTGTGAGGCTCACGCGGAGATTGGCTGAGCCTGGCACCTCGTGAAGATGCAACCTCCTCCTAGTCACATTTGGGCTTTCTTAAACACAGGAGGGCCCTTCCTCCGTCAGACTGGGAAACCAGGATTCATCCTTTCCCATTCCATCCTTTCCATCTAATTGAGGTGACTGATTCAAGTCACAGTATTTTAAGAAATTATAAATCCACTCTGGTTGCCTTTTCAAGTTGCTTCTTGATTTCATAAGCCGGGAAAAAGAAAGAGTTCAAATTATACTGCAAGATCAAATGATAACCCCTCTTCCTTCAAACCATACTGGATTTCCAGCATCACCTCCAACTGGTTTTTGATGTGACCATCTTGATTCAGGAATGAAAGCAACACAGATTTCATGCTATTGTCTGTTCTCAGTACTGCAGTGTGACAAGGCAGGGATAGCAGAGAGGGGCTTGAGGCTTGGGCCTCCCAGCTGCAGGCTGGGAGGGGTAAGGCATACCTGTGCCCATCACCCAGGCTTTCTAAAGAGCACTTTGCTTCCTTTACATGTGCAGGTAGTTGACATGAAAAGGAAAGTGATTTTTTTTTCTCCAATCCGGAAATCAGTCTAAACTTGCAAAGCTGAACTGGGACGCCTGAGCCATTTTGCCCCTGACCTTCACAATGCACTTTTGGAGGCGAAATTCAAGTTTAAAGATGTTTTATTCCTATGTCCATATGTGTATTTGTTATCAGTAACAGGCACAACATCTGTCCTGTTCCCTTCCTTACAGCCCAGACAGCACTCACCTCCTAACCTCAATGCACCTGATTTCATGTTCTGTGCAACGATCCCTGCTTGCCCTTGTCTCCCACCCAGCTTCACAAATCTTTCCCCCCTCCTTCTTTGAACTGGGCTTCTAAGTGCTTGTTGCAGAAGTGGTGCTCAGGATGGAGTGGTGGGGAGGGTGAGGAGGGTGAGCCTTCACTGGGGGGACATGGGGATGGGGTGTCAGCAAGGTGGCAGAGGGGATAGAAAGGCAGTAGAAGGGCAAGGTAGGATGGATGTGTTTGTACTTTCTCCTGCACATTTCTGCTTTTTTGACTGCAAAGATCCTGTCAGTAGAGAGATAAGGATGTTTTTCCCACTAAATCAGCTGCATATCCACTACAGCACAAGAGTCCAAGCTCCCATTTGCACTGCTCTGCCAATCCTCAGCAGAGCACTTCCACCTAGAGACACCAGAAATGTAGCTGTACTCACACTCTTAGCCCTTACATCTGACTCTAACCAGCAATGGAGGCAGGAAGGAAACCCCCGAGGTATCTGCAGAAACTCAGATTCATATTTCAAGCAGCTTTTTTGCTGAAAGGTGTTTCAGAGATGAAGCAAATCTCACTATCAGGGCAAAGGAATTACTTTGGCAGCCTTGGGCACAGGGAACACTCCCCACTTCGACCACCTTAGCTGCTTGCTGGGGAGAAGGGCAGGTAGTGGGGGTCTGAGATGTGCGACGTCCCCCAGTAGAAATGAGTGAATAGTGGGATAATTACTTCTGTTTCCTTCTTCCTTTTCATTTAGCTTTTCCTGGAGGCTTCAGTTTCTCACATTGTGTGCTATAAATGATCATGTGGGGCTTTAGTGGGCTCTATGTAATTGTATTATTTCCAGAACAAGAGTCAGAGGTTGCCTTTGTTTATTCTTTTCAAGTCTCTTAAGAAATAGCTTCCTCTCACAAGACATTGGTCATTATTTTCCCCCTAAGAACATGAACTGGGTGATTTCTAGACTCAGTCCTTTGATGAGGTTTCATTCCTCTGTGCATCTCCAAAGAACAAATACCAGCAGTCATGAAAAGATCCCCAATAATATTTATCTTTTATGTTCAAAAAGGAGAAGAAAAATGAGAGAAATAAAAGACATTTCAGTCCATTAGAGATAAAGGAGTTTGTGAGGCAAAACCTGGTAGGAACAAAACTGTATCGTTTCAAATTGACAACCTGAGATCATTTTATTCAGCAGTCTTTAAAAAGCTGGTCAATGGGTTCTCCAGCACACTGATACTAAATGCTAATGAGTGAGAAACCCTTCTTATGGGAGAACCTACAGAAATTGAGGGATCATTGAGCAGAGAAGACAAGCGGAATGTGCCACAGCACAACACAGATGTCAGTCAAGGGCAAAATAACGGGAAAGTTCATCATGGGATTGGGTCGATTGGGAACTAAAGGCTGGGAATAACTAGCCATTGATGCATTGAGGTTGTCTCTGATCAAGTAGGTTTTCAGCCTCACACTTACGGTTGATAGAAGCACCTGCTGTGAGACAGTAGATTCTGATTTCTGAAAGGCCTTTGGTTTAATACTGGTTAAAAGATTAGCACTGAGCCCAAAACTCACTTCATCTGCCCAACTGGACTGAGGAAAGCTATTACCTTTCCTGACAAAGCCTGGCTTGTCAGTGCTAATGAAGCAGATGAATAAGAGCTGCCAGGAGGAGAGTACCTTTGGGAGGGATGTTTCTGGTGGAATGATGCAGAACCACAATCAAATACTTCTTTCTCTGCAGACAGAAAATCACATGCAAAGGTCATGTGCAAAGCTTGATAAATTGGTGATTTACAAAGAAGAGATGCCAGTGATTGCAAGTCTCCCATACCATAAGTCTGTTCTGATCCATCTGTTTATACCTTTTCTTCATCTGTCCTGGGTTCAGCTGTAACAGTTATTTTTCTCCTTCTTAGTAGCTGGTGCAGTGCTGTGTTTGGGCTGTAGTCTGAGAACAACACTGATAACACACCAGTGATTGAGTTGTTGCTAAGTAATGCTTACCCTGATCAAGGACTTTTCAGTCTCATGCTTTGCAGTGAGGAGAGGCACGAGAAGCCAGGAGGAAGCAGAGATAGGAGGACACCTTACCCAAACCAGCCAAAGGGGTATTCCATCCCACAGCACATCATGCCTAGTATAAAAATGGGCACCAAACTCCAACCTTGTCGAATGGGCTGGAGGCAGTAGGTGTCTTCTTTAGAGCCAGTAATACACAACTAATGAATCTGGGCTTCCCTGGCTCTGCCTGTATGGAGAGCTCAGGTGCTGCCAGCATTTGTGGTCTTTAAGAGAAGGTGAAAAATCAGAAGAGACCAAGAGCAGGGACTAGGTGTGATTGGAGAACTGAAGAAGATGCCATACCCTGGGAGATATAAAGAGCTTAATCTGGTTAGCTGATCAGAAAGAAACCAGGCTGAGAGGTGATTAGGTCACAGTGAATAAGTGTCTCCCACAGAGAAAATACAAGGTAGTGAAGTGCTTATGAATGAGGAGAAGAAGAAATAAGTGGCGAGGGTCTTTTGCTTTGGAAATGAGGCATCAGGGTTATTTCCACAATGAGCGTGACTAGTCAATCCAACAAGGCACTAGTCACGCTTCTATTGTTTCCAGAGCAAAGCTGGATGCCTTTGCAGCAAACAGGCTGTGCCCAAAAGAAATGTCCAGCAGGCCCAAGAGCTTAGTGATGTGAAAACTGACCAGTGACTTTGCAGTTTCATCTGCATGGAACAGGCTCCAACGGAGCTGGGAGTCATGGGATGAGCTATGAGAATGGGAGCAGCCCAGGGCTGGAGTTTGTCCAGCAGAAAGGCAGGGTCTTCAATGTATCCTTTTTATCCAAATTTAGGCTTTCTGCAGAAAATTGAAAGAAAAAAATGAAATACATAAAGTTTGTGGGTTTTTATGGTCAGGTGAGCAGAAGCATCACATTAGGTTCAGTGGTCCAGGGAACCAGATGCAAATGTGTTCACCTTCTCCAAAAAGCTCTGCAGTGAGCAGAAGGAGACCAGCTCCTGCCTTTAGCTTTCAGAAACATGGGGTTATTCCCAGATCTGTACCCAAAGGATATACACATCAGCTGAGCTCCTGCGAGTGCCATCCTAGTGGGGAATCCAGCGCAGCTGAGAGTGACTCAGGTTGAGTGGGAGAATGTGCTGAGTAAATGGCATTGGGGGGATGACTCACAGTGCAGAAAGGGGGGTGTCTGCAGGTCTGAAAGGACTACATCATCCCTGGCACTGGTGACTGCTATGACACAGACACAACTTCACCTTTTTCATCCCTTAACAAAAAGTAAAATTGGGCCAGGTTTTAAATACCTGGGAATTGAAGCCTCCCTTGGGCAGGGCTGACTCAAACACTGATTTAGCTCATTCTGCCTATTGCAGCTATGTGTTTAGCTGCTTCCAAAGGTATTTCTCACCACTTTTTTGGAAGTAGCATCTGTGATGAGTAAGAAATTCCTGCAGCCTCTACCCAGGATGGTACAGGCAGCACCAGGCTCCTGCTATTTCAAAGGGAAGCAGTGGTCTTTTCCATGCATCACTTCTCCAGTATTGCCCATTGCACATCAGGGACCACCTGAGAGCCTGAGGGCTCTTAACATGGTCAAAAAAGACATATACCACTCCTGCAGTGAAAGCAAGTTCATCAGTTAAATGCTATAAACAGCATAAAACCTCACAAAGAAACTAATATTCCCCCCTTCTGGAGCACCGTGCAGCTTAAATGAAATCTTGCCGAGTAATTAAAATCCCTTCATCCATCTCATAAACACCCTGGGATCATTTTTTCTCCCTAACTGAATTATTTAAGAGTTCATACTCTCAGGATCCAAAGGGGTTGTTTCAGTGTGACATTACTTCAAGTTCAGTGTGGCGAAAACCTTTGGGCTTCCACAGAACTTTGTAGAATCCAACAAAGAGGTGCTGCTGCTCTGCATTCAGACAACTTTCTTCACTGAAACCTGCACTGGTCCTGGATACTGATAAGGCAGAGGGACACCTTTTCTGTATGAAAGAAAATGGGAGAAGGGGGCAACTCAAAGCTTCAGATGGGTCAACCATCCTCTTGACTAAGCAGAGCCACAGCTTCACATGGGATAGGGAGTGAGGAATGGGGTGAGGAAGTGGCAAGAGCTACTTAAATTAGGCACTGACACCATGAAAGATAACCATGGCATCACGACCAAATGGGTCACTAAAGACAGCTTGAGGGACTTGCAGGATATAACTGCACAGCTGCCAAACTGCCCCAATGGACTCCTATACTGGGCTCTTCTGCATCTCCAGTTGCATTTCAGCGATTCAGGAGGTGGTAGCTGGACACAGCAGGACACTGACAACGTCAGAGCTGGCTGAAGCCCCCGGAAAGACTGGTTTTCTGGTCTGGAGTCCAACTGCATTTGGTGATGGTGTTGTTGGTACCTTACAACCCACCCAGGGGATGCTTCCCTCTCCTTGGCAGAGCTCTCACAGAAGGCTCTGCTCTTCAGCCTACTGCAGCAGACCCATCCATGTGGATGCTATAGTTACAGCTTAAGTTGTACCTTTATTTATGGGTAAACTCCCTGCAAACCCAGTCTTGTGAAATCTGTTCCAAAATCCTCTCTTATTCCTTTTTGTGACTCTTTTAGCAGGTCTTGACCCAACAGCAGACAGACAGAGGCTTTTGATTTTTGATTCAGAGCACATCCACAGCAAGACACAGGCTAACTGCATAGAAAAGAGCAAGGCGCTTCCCATCACTTAGCTTTTTGGCCTGTCAATGATGTTCTTCAGAGCACACATTTCCTGGGTCAGGCAAGCCTGTGTCAGTGGTAAGGACTGATGCTTCCAAATGACTTTAATAATGTGAAGTGATTGAACAAAGCATTTCATATGAGGATTATAGCTTTGCCTGTCTCACATTCATGCTGGAATTGCTAATCATGGTACATCAAATGCAATTTAATTTCAATTACAATCTCTCTGATAAAGCTTATAGCTTCTCTCCTCATCCCCCCTTGAGCATCCTCATGCACTCCTGCTCTCACACACATAGCACAGAGCACTTTCACAAAAGACAGGATCCAATATATTCCTGTGGCATTAACAAAGGCTTTGTGCTTGGCATTATCTTCCCTCCATGCAAAGATGGTATATTGAGAAATAGGAACATTATTAACTGAACATTGCTCATAACATTAGGAGTTAATAGATTCCTGTGGGAAGGAGACACAGTTCTAACTTCAGTCTAACACTTTAGAAGAATCAGAAGGAAGAGCATGCCTTTATTTGACTGCCACTCAGCTCGGAAAGGTGTGGAAAGTTGCACTGATTTCACTGAGCCGGTAGCATCATTCCAAAGACTCTGGCTAGAATATATTATGGATATTTATCTATTCTGCAAATGACATCTGCAAACCTTCATATGTTCAACAGGAGCTGGGAGTCAGGGAAAGAGCGTTAGGCATCTGCTCAGCTCCATGACAGTGAGGAGGTGGAAGAGCAGGGAGCTGTAAGCAGGAGAGGAGTTAGCAAGGGCAGGTGAAGGGTGGTGAACTGAGCAGGACAACCCAACCTGGGAGATACCCTCAAAACTGTGGGCATTGGAAATAGCCTGGAAAAGACCAGAGGGGATGAGTCCATGGCCAATGGCAATAAGATGCATGGCTCAAAGCCCAACTTTTAATGGTCAAACTTCCAGATCCAGATGATGGATCTCACTCTGCACTCCCCTTCTGGTCTATCCTAGGCTTAACACATGTACACACATAGGTGCAAGGTTTAGAATGAATTCCAATGTTTACCCCAGCAGGGCTTTGACTCCAGCACTTGCAGTTTAGTTGTTTTGGAATAATTTTCTCCCTTTTATTCTGCAGCTGCTCTAGAAACCGAGTTTGCTTTGGAAAAGAACATGAAATATGAAGCAGACAAAAGCAGCAAGAAGCCACCCAGCCCTACATGCAGTCATTAGAACATGGGAGATCAGAGCCTCCATCCAAAGAGTGAATTATGGCTGGTGGCTTCCAGGGGGCAAAGAGGCTCAGGCAGCTTCCAAGGAATGGCACAATCAGGGTTATTAGAATTTCCATTTCTTTTCAGTTCATTGCAATAGACTCTGATTTGGAAGATGCTGTTCTAAAGTGTAATAAATAGGAAGCCTTAAGTTTGCAGTCAGTGCAAGGGAAATCTTAACCTCCAAGGCTGGAGGCAAGCTCAGATCGTTAAAGGCTGTGTGCTTTGGGCTACCTGAACCCAAGAGATTGCGCAGGCAGTCCACTGACAGAAATAGCCATGGCGCTTCCCCACTGCTCCCTTAATTGTTCATGTTCTCTCCATTCCCCCTGTCCAGAACACCTTTTCACTTCTTCCCCCCTCCCAACACACCTGCTTCTAGTTTTTAGGATGTGGCCCTAAGTGGTTGCCGCCCTTTGGCACTTCTCCCTGTAATGAGCCTTCTTTATTCCATATGCAAACACTCTTCAAAGTGGAGCAAAGTCAGGCATCTGCCTCCAGTTTCAGGAATGGGTCTTAAGCTGAAATGTGCTGAAACCTGTAAGTGACAGTGATGCTGTCAGGAGACAATGAGATTAAATCTTTGCCAAGTGTGAATAGCAAATGACCTGGCTGCTATGAGAAAGAGACGGCTGAAGATGATGAAGATGGGCTATAATGAAGAAAGGAGAGGAAGGGAAAGAAGAGGAGACTTCCAACCCCGCTGCAATAGGCAGGGACACCTCACATTAAATCATGTTGTTCAAGGCTCCGAAGCTTCTTTTCAAGAAGCTAAAGGAGAGCATTGGGAAGAAAGGACGTGGAAACTGACTGCTCATGCATACATGACCATCAGAAATTACTTGGCTGCTCACAGCAAGGTCTGGGGCAGCCTCAGCGGCCAGGGCCAGAGCAATAGTACTTGCTTAGCCTGCTCTTGGCACTGCCTCATGCCCTCCGGCATGGCATGCTTTTGTCAAGTCAATTAGGTGCAGAACTGCTCCGCTTTCTCATCCAGCAAAGATGCCCTCAGGCAGTTCCCTGTGGAGCAGAGCAGTTATCGCAGCTGGTCTCAGAGAGCCAAGGCTCTGCCCTGCAAGCGCTGTGGCTGAAACCGGGCGCTCTGCCGGCATCCGGCTCCGCTCAGCCTTTTCCATCTGATCCGTCGGATGCGCTCCTTGCCTCCGGCAATTCCCTCTGCAGCTGCTGCTGTGCTCTCAGCCCGCCTCAGACAAACGGGTCTCCACACTGGAGCTGCCTGGGAGAATTCCCTCCATCCCAGTCCCTCTTTGGAGGGCAGCCCTGGGCGGTGAAGCTGATCCCGTCACCGTCAGGGGAAGATTTGGCATCCAGCGGCATGTACCGCTTCCCAGTCACAGCATGCAGTGCCCACTGCATGCAAGGGAAAAGTGGGGTCCAGCTGTGCCAGCTATGGCTTTAGATGCAGCATTGGGCACCTATCCCATCCTGTCCTGCTCCGCCAGAAGTGCTGCTGGGAGTGCAGAAGGGGACAAACTCAGCTTTGCCCACCTCTGCTTTCAAGAGTTGGGCTGGACTCTGCCTTGTCATGAGTGAAGCTGTGTTTGGCCATTCCTTGGGCTCTCTGAGTCACTCCCCATGTCTTCATTTCATGTGATTCAGCCAGTCCAGGAGGATGAAAGATGCCCCCTCCTTGTTCTGTTGGCTCCAATGACCTGCCACTTGCAAGGCATCTTCCTCGTGAACACACCATGGTCCTTCAAACCCTCCTGAACACAAACAGCAAATCTCTGCAAAGCATGGTGGAATGAAAGCCTGTTTTATTCCAGTTCACATATAATGCTGTGCAGTGTGACAGCCTTTTGTCTCCTGTTGGTACCAACTCTAACACCCCCAGGGAAAAGCTGTTATTGAAATAGTGGAGCTGGGAAAATAAGTTCATACATACTGAGGTACATACAGGCAGAAAGACATCTAATTACCTTTTAAGGACCAGCTCTTTTGCTGGTGGGATCTAAGATTTGTTGGCTTCCAGGTTATACTGAGGAGCCCAGTGATGTGCTGTAGCTCACCAGCATCCCCCAGACTAGGGGCCTGGTCCTGCCTGACTGGTTTCCTTCACCCTCAATATTAATGAAGCATCAAAGCTGGAAAACCACCCTCCCTACCCACAACCTCCCAGTTTCAGAACAAATGATGATCTGAAGTATTCACTGAGACAGGTAGGCTACATTCTGCCCTGGGTCACTGTCACTGTCTCTGGCTGTCTTTATTCCCTGTCTCTGATGTATCTGAGTGTCACGGCTGGAACATAGGGAGCCTCTATTTAGCTCTGACTTGTTCACACACACTCTATGCTGTTGCATTTAAGTGGAGCCCTAATGCATTGCTGCAGGGAGCTTGTCACAACATATTAGCAGGATATCTCTGGATAATTCCCTTCAATCAGCAAAACAAGATCTCATTTTCCAGGAAGATGTTAGGAAATCTTTGTAGGTGTTACACAAGGCTCAGCAAATAGCTCTGACTTGCTTTGCAAAGCTTGCACACGGCCTTCACTCGATGCTTTTAGTAGTATCCCAGACTGGTTTGGGTTGGAATGGACCTTAAAGCTCATCCAGTTCCAACCTCCTACCATGGGCAGGGACACCGTCCGCTAGAGCAAGTTGCCCCAAGCCCCATTTTAATGCATATCTCGAGCTGATTTTTTCCCCTTATATCCAATTACTTTCTTCCTTCTTCTGCCTTTGTCCTGCTGAGGGTTTGATTCATCTGCCCTAAGGCAGATAGGGAGAAGGGAGCTGGTGACCAGCCCCAGTGTGGAGACACTGGGGTGACAGATAACAGCCTTCCCGAGCAATAAAGAAGTGAAACCAAACTGAACTGAAAGAACAAAGGTGAAAGATGGGATTTTGCTTTATGAAATACTTCAGCGCCTTAAAAAAATCTCCCCTAAGCTCAATACTGAGATGCCTTTAGGCCTTTTTCACCCCAGATCCAGTGGGATCACCGATTCCCACTGAGAGGAATTTCCCAGCCTCTGAATCACTGTGTGTGTTAAATAATCCCAGCCACCATCACAGAGCTGGTTAAATGGCAGGCAAACATCCACAGATCACTCTGTCTCATCCTTCCAGCACGGTGATTACATGGAAGATGTATTGGCTGGGTAATATCCACAGAGAAGCCATTAAACTGACTGGGGCTGATCCAGGTCCTCTGCCTGGAATAACGAGGTTAATCACACCAACTCATTTCATGACTATTACTTTTGCAGCTCAAACTCCCAGTGCACCTTCATCACAGCAGTATAAGCACAGCAGAAAAGCCACTGCGCTCCAGAGCATGGAGGAGATCTAGGCTCTGGGCTCATCCTTCTACTAGGAAACATGGGATGATTTCAGCTTCCAGACACTGAGTTTAGGGATGGGAATATGGTCCAGCTGCTGCCGTCATCCCAGCATTCCTTTGTCTGTATCAGCCACCATCCTGACCCCTAATGGGAGCAGCAGCCCTGTAAAGCTCATGCTAAAATACAGCCCAAGGCATAGCCAAGCTCTTAGAGATCTGCATGAAATAAAAGCATTTTAAAGGGACCAGAGCATCCCCAGGATCTGATAGGATCACAGAGAAGGGCTGATCTCAACCAAGATGCACAGCCTTCTTCTTCCCACCAAGCTAAGCCAAGGGCTTGTGGTCCCTGGTTAACTGGACATGATAAATGATGATAACAGAGTGGGAATAGGGAAAAGAACATGCTGAAGACTGGAATAAAACCACATCTCATCAAGATAGCTCTGTTCCAAGTAAAGTCTGACAATATTCACATTTCTTCTGGACACCCGGGGGCCAGGCAGAGGTCCTGGATGCCTCAGGTTAGACAGAATCATATCAACAAAGCCATCTCATCGCAGCATAAACAGGCTGTGCTCATCAGTTCCTTCTTAGTGTTCTTCTTCCCTTGCTAAAAAATGATGCTTGCAGAGATCAGAGCCATGAAAAGCAGATGAAAGCTACTTACTTATCTGTCCCTCTATACTTTTTCACCCTCTGAATGTGGCAGGACGTCCCCATCACGGCAGCCTGTGCCATTCCTTCCAGGAAATGAAACCCAGATAAAACCTGCCTAGAGGCAGGTACAGCCTGAAACACAGAAAACTCATCAGAAGACTCATGGAGCAGCTCATGCTCTTGGTGGTGGCTGTTTCTGAGCCCTTGAATCTGGTCCTTCTGGGATTTATTTCGCGAAGAAGGCACTAGGGTCTTGCATGTGTCCCCTAGGTGGCATCTACAGCCTGTGCAGGGACCACCCCACGCTGCCCAGCACCAGCATCCTGCCCCAAAACCCCTCTACTGGGCATAAACAGCACTTCCGTGGGGATACTCATTTTCTTCACCTCAGCACAGCTCTTCTGGCTTGAAGCTGTGCGCTGGTTTTGGCTGGGACTGATCCAAGGGATATTCCTGACCACAGGATGTGGAACTCAGCATATAAAGCTGAGGGAAGAAGGAAGGAGGGAACATTTGGAGTAATGGCATTTTTCTTCTCAGGTCACTGCTATGCTGTCCAGGGGATAGGAAGTGATGAAGGAATTCTTTGCTTGCTTTGCTTGCATACGGGGCTTTTGCTTTACCTATTAAACTGTCCTTATCTCAACCCACAAGCTTTCTCACTTTTACCCGTCAAACTCATCTTGTTATAATAGTTGATCCACTCTGCTTTCCCTCTATAACGTCCTTTACAAGCTGGGCTTTAAGCTGAATTTGCAATATGGGAAATGGTAGCACAGAGGAGCTTGGGTTTGCCAAAGCAGATTGCTCATGGAGCTGAAAACGACCAGAACAGGGCCTGACTTCCCAAACTGCTGCTGCTCTCCAGCAGATGCAGGCAGAGGAAGCAGCAGTAGGTGATGCTCTCATGAAGAAGGGGTTGACTTTTGGGACTCCAGTTTGATTTAGCCCCACTTTCAGAAGGTTCTCACCTACCTGCAGTTTGCTCCTCCAGCAGTCTCCTGCTGTCACTGCTTCCCTCCTTCCTAGCCCTCCTCCTTCTCCTCCATCTCCCCATGTTCCTTAGATGCCTCTTCAGAGCCAGCATATCCTGGGATCCTTGCACACTCCCAGCCAGGCTGCTGGCAGCTGTCCTTGTTTGCTCTTGCCTAAACTGTGAAGGGGAAAGGGCAACTCCTGGGAAACCCCACCCCTTGAAGGCAAATGCTGAGGAAACGCCAGGGAAGTGTAGACCCCTTAACAGCAAATGTGATGGATTAAACAGAGTGAAGAAACCTGGAAGCAGTGCTGGAATTTGTCTTCTCTCCCGCTGGAGAAGGCCAAAGGGTGGTCAAAGGTTGCCTCAGAGAAGCACCTCTCTGACCTACATCGCTTCACTCCAGAGCAGGATGTTGTCTCCAATGTTCTGCCTATACAGCACATGTATGGATTTTCTTGGCAGGCGTTTCAGTGTCCTGGGAAGGGACGAGGTGCAGAAGGCTCCAGCACTGGCTCAGCACATTGGAATGTGACATAAATCACCACTGCTTGTCCCTGCCCGTGCTGCTGAGAGAGCAGGGCACACGATCCCTGCAGGTGCACCACGCAGGATAATGAATGTCCAGTCTCTGCTTGGAGGCAATGACAGATTGGAGACTCATTCAGTTCTGACCTCGTGGCACAAAGGAGCTGGGGATTCAGCCACAGTGGAAGCTGCTTGGCCAAGGACAAGGACATATCCCTCCTCTTTCAAATGCCTTGCTAAGGCATTTCTGGGATCCTTGTTACTCAGCATCTAAGGACACCAAGACTCTGAGGGTGGACTACTCTCCCATCCTCTTGCAGAGCCTGAGCTGTAAATGCTCAAGAGTGCTTCCCCAGCAGCCCAGAAAGGCTTCTATGCTGGTACCTGCATTATGGCTGAATGCATAGGAGCAAAATGGACCCGTGAGGAGGAAAAGAGACCTCTTGGCAAACCCATCATGTACCATTGCTGAACCTGCACAAGCTAACCTTGAGAAGACAGGCCAGGGGATGCTAAGAGAGCTGGTGTGCTGGGATAAGCTATCAGAAAGAATAACTAGCACTAGAAAGCCCAGGAGTGGAGGAGAACCACAAATGATGTTACTGGAGACCTGGGTGAGCAGCCAGAGCAGCCCCCACTGCTCCACAGCTAATTTTAGGTTAAAGGCTTTTTATTGGTTGCCAAGACTCCAATACACTCCAGACACTCTGTAAGAACCAAATCTCTTCGCTATGGCTTTCCAGAGGGAAATATTCACAAGGTTTTGAGGTCAGCAGAAGAGACAACTTCCATTGGAGCAGCCACAGCTCCTGCAATCTGCCCTTGGAAGTGCTTAGGAAAATATGTCCTGGACCAGAACTCCTTGAAGGGCATTTTTGTGCCTCACTTGACCTGTTTTGAAACCTTCAGCTTCAAGGGAGCTGATGCTGAGAATCCCTGAGTATCCTCCACTGACTGGAAGGCCTCAGCTATTAAAAAGCCTAACTTCCACTTTGAGGTTCTCACCCTCCTATTTGAGTCACATTTTCCAGCCTGATTTCACCATTTTCCTGTTGAAATGGAAGTTGACCATTGCTGCAGGTTCAGGGAGCTGGAGCCCGTGCACAGACCAGGATTCTGGGACTCACAGTAAACCTGAGCTGCACAAACACCTCCCTGCCTCGAAAGCAGAGCCAGTTCCTTCCCATGGGAGAGAAATGCATGGACACAATTATGACTTCTTTAGCAGCAGCAAAGTTTTCAAAGGGGAGGTTTAGACTGGAGATGAGGAACAATTCCTTCCCCAAAGGGTGCTCAGGCATTGGAACAGACTGCCCAGGGCAGTGGTGGAGCCAAACCACATGGAGTTCACAAACCATGTAGAGGATGCCCTCAGTGCCATGGGTCCGTGGTGGCCTTGGCAGTGCTGGGGAAAGCTTGGATTTGATGATCTTAAAGGTCTTTTCCAGGCTGATTCTATGATTCTAAGGGAAGAGGCAGGAGCTCACTCAGCTTAAACCAGGTAAATTTGGCATTGTGCATCTTGCTGAGCACACCTTAGAAACTAGAAGTAGCTTTGAGCAGCTCAAGTTAATGGGAATGTGGAGGCTTTAGCTATGTTGAGTCATCCTGTGTAGCAGAACCCCAAGTAGTAAAAGACCCACGAGACCACGTCCCTGCACTGGAGGGGATGTCACTGCCTTTCTGGAAAGCTCAGGAGCTGGGATGATGGACGGTGCCTTGCAGAGCTCAGTGTGACTTTTGTTTGCTCACAAGTAAGAGTGCTGCCAACACACTCTTGGGCTGTCACATAAAGAGGCAGCTCCAGCTCTGCCTATTTCTTCCCTGTGCCTAAGATGTAAACCTGCAGCTCTCTGTGTGGCTGGTTTCTGGATTACTGGCAACACACAAGTAGCAAGATTGATTATAGAATTGAATTAGATGCTGAGGCTGTTGTAGCACATTCCAGCCCTGCTGCAGGGTCCCAGCACCCTGGAGAATGTCATCTGGGCAGCAGGCAGGAAAAAGCAGGGGAGATGGATGGGGAGATAGGAATAAGCTATAGCAGACACCCATCTGTGCATCCATGAGGGCTCTGCTGCCAGACTGCAGAGCTGAGAGGCTCAGCGCACCCAATGCCAAGTGGCTGGGGTATGGCAAGGGAGGACTGCAGCTCCCTAGCACACACCTCATCCAGGACACAAGCTGGTGACCTCCCACAGTCTGGGGCTGAGCACAGTCAGTTGGGAGATGAGGCTTTTCTGCAGCCCAGCATCAGCACTGATGGAGCCTGACCAAGGTTGCCTTTGCACTAGTGAGCACCATTCCAGCCAGCGGGCATTCCCTGAGGTCAAAAATGCATGCAGAAGCCTGGATGTGAAAGAGGACTTTTCATACCTGGCTCCATCCCATATAGCCAAGGACATGCAAGAGGGAAGTGGACTTCCCTCCCCTCCCCTCCCCTCCCCTCCCCTCC
>WYDI02032970.1:0-31552 GCA_009867235.2 Psittacus erithacus
CTGGCAATAAAGTGGAACTTGCTTATCACTCATATTGAGTCGTCGCTTGATTCCCCGCGTCGTCAGCCCACCTTCGCCTGCAGCAATCATCCTTCTGTACTAGGCACTGGTATGGCTGTATCTTGAATCCTGTGCTCAGTTTTGGTCCCTCTCACTAGAAGAGAGAGATTGAGGCCCTGGAGTGGGTCCAGAGAAGAGCAATGAAGCTGGTGAGGAGTCTGGAGAGCAAGTGTGATGGGGAATGGCTGAGGGAACTGGGGTTGTACAGTCTGGTGAAAAGGATGCTGAGGGGAAACCTTATTGCTCTCTACAGCTACCTGAAAGGAGGATGGAGAGAGGAGGTGGCTGGTCTCTTTTCCCAAGTAACAAGTGATAAGGCAAAAGGAGATGGCCTCAAGTTGTGCAAGGGGAGGTTTTGATTTGGTATTAGGAATAATGTCTTCACT
This sequence comes from Psittacus erithacus, assembly GCA_009867235.2. Lineage (NCBI taxonomy): Eukaryota > Metazoa > Chordata > Aves > Psittaciformes > Psittacidae > Psittacus > Psittacus erithacus. The sequence goes on from WYDI02032970.1 coordinate 447, forward strand.
GAAAAGGGTCATGAAGCATTGGAACAGGCTGCCCAGGGAAGTGGTGGAGGCACTATCCCTGAGGGTATTAAAAGACATGTAGATACGGCATTTGGGGACATGGTTTCGTGGTGGACATGGCAATACTGGGTTTATGGTTGTACTCTGTTATCTTAAAGGTATTTTCCAACCTAAATTATGCTATGGTTCTATGAACCAGTGGGATTTGCTGTGATCCCTTTTGCTATGTAGAGGGGGCTGGTTCCACAGAGGCAAGGATTGTTAGAGAAAGTAATTCTTTCATCCAAGAGAAAAAATGTGATGATACCAACTGCTGTGCTGTTCTTCCAGCTCAGTGTTTTTCCTCTAGACTTCTTAGACTTCAGCAGTGCTTTGAAAAACTTAGAGGAAAAAGTAGCTTCCTAAAGAATAAAATAGCTTTATAATGTCAGGTAGAATATTATTCCTAAAAATAATAGTGATTTAGATCTCAAATGTTCATGGAAGTGCTGAGAACTAGTGGAGATGTTGATTTTTCATTAATTTATTTAACTCCCCCATCCTCTTTTCTACCTGCCTCATGCCTCATTCATACTTTGCAACCCCAAAATGACACAATGGACTTCTGAGTTTCTCTCTAACGTACATGCATTTATCTAGATTGGAAAAAGCAAAGCTCAGGAGCTGGCTAGGTGTGCTATGGTTTGCAAACAGTTGAGAAGTAACTTGGCCTTTCTATATAAGCCGGTGAAATAAAAGGTATCCTGTATCTCTTTGACTAATACACCCCCCAGAGTGTCCCTAAAACAAGCCACTGTATTTTATACAGAGGTTCCTAAATATGCTGTGAAACAGAAAGAGTTTCTTGAGAAGCCCTTGTTAGGGAAGGACCAGGCAGAGTTTACTTCTGAAAGGCAAGGCCAGAAGAAGAGTTGTATCTGTCTACTTCAAATGCTGTCTCGTAGAAATCTGAAAGAGCAAAGGTAACTCTTGACACCCAGGTTTCCTTTCTTTCCTCTTTTGCTTTTTTGTTGCCTGAAAATAATTTTCAAGTCTCTAGGCACCAAGTTGTAAACAATCTGAAGGAGCAACTTCATATTGAATATGGTGAGGAAATTCTGCACTGTTTAGATGGGAATACTTTTAAGAAAGGGAAAAGCTCCTACCAAGTCCATTTTCTTTGCCCAGTTCGTTGGGGTATCAGAATCCAGGACATGAATTGTGTCCTCGTCTACATATTGTTATTGTAAGATAAAAAGCAGATATTTTTGTCTTAACACTGTAATTATGGAAAAACCCAAGCCAACAGAAAATTACTATTGTAAATGACTATTACATGGTAATGCTATAGTTCTAATTGTACTGCCATGATCCTGGATTTTTTGCTTGTTTCTTTCCTGAGACATAATTTCCCTTTATTTGGCCTTTAATCATAACTGAACTGTTTCATGCTCCACTTTGTCAGGGTTGTTACTGCTTCATCACTTGGAGTTATTAAAGTATTTAATTATTGCTAATGTTTACAAAATTTGATTCTTTAAGATGAACTCAGCAAACACACTTTTCTCTGTACTTCAGCTTAATGTGTTTTGTCTTGTTTTTGTTTGTGTATTTGGGTATAGAAATATTTCCTTAACTATTGCTGTTCAGTTTTTGAGTTTTCCAATGTTGTGATTTGCTGGTATGTTGTTTCTGTTTTAGTTAAACTTCTTGTACTCTACTGCTGATGACAAATGTTGATTTGTTTTAAGCCCTGTATGATTTTTGCTCTGTCTGCAGGGAACTACATTTAAATAACAACCTGTTACGAGTTTTACCTTTTGAGCTGGGGAAACTGTTCCAGTTACAGACTTTGGGTCTGAAAGGTATTAATGCTTTTTTTTGGTATGCATACTTGTTTAATGATAATGCTTCTGAGATACAATGACTGTAGTCTGCTAATTCATAAAATGTTACTGAATAGCAATCTCAGATGTAGCTGTTTACTCCATATGTATAAATATTGTTATTTAGGGATTATTTAAAGTAAAGAAAAAGAATGACTTTGGCAAAACACTCCATGAAGAAGTTTGCTTCTCTTTCTGCAGAGTGAGCAGAATGTGTATTGTCCATGAAAACTTTTACAATCTGCTTATATCTTTGGATGGTAGGAATGCTTATGTATGACTGGCAAATAAGCTGATGGATGTTTTGCTCATGTCAGGCAAAGCGTGCAGAGGTGGCTCCTGTGTTTGGCCTCATCAGCTCTGCCTGTGTCTTGTACCATGGCAGTTCTTCACTATTGTTAGACCCATTGACCCCCTTAGGGTGGTGGTCAATCCAAAGGCAGATGTAGGATGGAATGAGGCGAGCTTCACTTGAGCTACTCCCACATCCAGTGTTTTGTGGGATTGAAGATCTGAGATCTCAAACCTCTGAGTAGTTCATAGTAGATGCAGCATCTGTTCTCAGAAATGCCAGCTTTCAACACTGATGTGCAAGTTCATATTGGCTCTATATATTTTCTTCAATATATCTGTAAATCTGTTTGCAGGAAATCCGCTTACACAGGATATTCTGAACCTGTATCAGGAACCAGATGGGACTCGAAGGCTACTGAACTATTTGCTTGATAATTTGGCAGGTACTGCAAAAAGAAGTAAGTGCGCATTCTTAAAACATTTCTTTCTGCTGTGTTCAATAAATGTGATTATCACTTGTTGCATCTCTACTTTAAAATGTTCCCGTAGTTTCAACTGAACAACCGCCTCCAAGATCTTGGATTATGTTGCAAGAACCAGACCGTACAAGACCAACAGGTACTGTAATGCTTAAAAGAGTTTTCCTTCTCTTTTTTTCCTTTTCTGTTGATCTTTACTCCCTTCTGAAAAATAAATGCTTAAATTGACCAATTATCTGTGCAGTGCTGACCAGCCAGGTGAAGTAGGTCTTTCAGTTGGAAAACTTGTTACAGATTTACCCATTTCTTACTATAAGGTAGTTTCTTTTGAATTAACACCCTCCTCAACGGAATTGAAACTGTTGTCCACAGTTAATGAAATAGTTGAACTGTTGCAGGCTTAACTGAACATTTGCTGAAGAATAAAAGAAGTAAGTCCCCCAAAATGGAGAATTCTTTTAGGTAACTAATGTATCGTCTTTGACTCAGCACTTCTCTTGTTGTGGGATTCAGGCCATGTTTAATTATTTACTAATTTTTTTCTGCATAAATTGTCTAAAATACAGCCTTTTCTGTTTACCTGCACACCAAAAAATTTAGTGTATTTTTCAGTCATTGCAGTCTTCCAGACTGATGTACGTTCCCCCAACCAAACCCAAAATCCATGCTGTTGGATTACCTGTCAGGTTGTCCCAAAATATCTCATTATCACTCCTGTTCCAAATTCAAACAGAGTAGGTGTTTCTTGTCTTTATACCTGAAGTGTAAGTTTTTGAGGTGCAAACACTTGGGGGTTTACTGTGCCTATACTTTTTCACTGTGCAAAGGGATCCATTGTGCCTATGGATCTGTTACGGCTTAAGGTGGTAATAGTTAGAGTTTAAATAGTGTATTTGAAGAGTTTGCAAACCCTTGTACAGCTAGCAAATGTAAGTGCTCAAATACACTTACCTTGGTTTAGGCTTTTCACAGTAGCACAGCACTTAGCATAAAGTGCATTCGTGTGCTCTTTACTGCATTAAAGGGGATTTTGGTCTTTGTTTTCCAGTTAGATGCTAGAAGACAGCTGTCAAATTACAGGTCTGCACATACATCTTCCTAGAAAGACTGTCAGTTTTTAATATAGATACATGTACTGTGTTTTGGTAGTAAAGCAAGAATTGATCAAAAGTGAAGACCCTAATTTTGTGTATACGTACATATATTTGTTTAACGTACGAGTGTGTAAGTAAAATTCTTGTTCTGCAGCCTTGTTCTCTGTCATGTGTTACAACGTACTCTGTGATAAATACGCTACCCGGCAGCTGTATGGCTATTGTCCATCTTGGGCCTTGAACTGGGAATACAGAAAAAAAGCCATTATGCAGGAAATCCTGAGCTGCAATGCTGACATCATAAGTCTTCAGGTAAAAGATGTACCATGATTTCTTTCCCTTTTCTATTCCCCTGTGCTGGTTTCTCCACACTAAATGTATTTACAGTAAACGGTGTGTTTTCAAAACCTTCTGAAAACAAAAGCAAAAAAAGAAGTGGTAATTAGAACATTATTTGTTGCTTGACATCAAAAGAATGCTTTTCAGCCCACACTGTTGGAATGCAAACCAGCAGCTGCTGATCAAAGAGGGGTACGTGGGGGTGTCTTTGTGCCTCTGTGTGTGTATGGGGCTATAATTGACATATTTTCAGATAAAAAGCTTGAGATAATCATAACTCTGGGGATTACAGAAATTCATTTATATTTTCTTAAAATAGGGATATTGCTCTGAAATTTGCATTCTCTGATGTACTTAATTCTTACATTCTTTTCCCCTTAAATCTAATTTGAAAGTGATTTACACTTCTGAAGGTTCTAAATAATATCAGCCTTCTGTATTTTGCCAATAGTACATTCATACTGTGCTGTCTGATAACTTTGTAGGAGGTTGAAACAGAGCAGTACTACAGTTTTTTCCTGGTAGAATTGAAAGAACGTGGCTACAATGGATTCTTCAGTCCAAAATCTAGAGCTAGGACAATGTCCGAACAGGAAAGGAAACATGTTGATGGTTGTGCAATATTTTTCAAAACAGAAAAGTAAGTGATGTGTTTTGCAAAGTCTTCTCTTGTGTCTTGCTCTCTTTCACATCATTTCTCTGATCAGTCTATAGCTCAAGCATCTTTGAACTAGAAGCTTCCACAGAATTAGAAACAAGCACTACATTTCTATAGTTATCCCTTCCCCTTAACTGAAACTAAGGCAGTATAAAATACATAGAAATTGCTAGGAGAACTATATCCTTTGAGTTCAGCTTAGGGTTTTATGAAATTTCGTTGCTGACAGAGATTTTCACATCATAAATGCATTTGAACTTTCATTAAAAACTTACCTGCAACATTTCCTTTTGTATCTGGCTGCTGAAAAAAAACAAGTGTGATGTTTGTCTTTCAGATTTACTTTGGTTCAAAAACATACTGTTGAGTTCAATCAACTAGCAATGGCAAACTCGGAAGGTTCAGAAGCAATGCTGAACAGAGTTATGACAAAAGATAACATTGGAGTTGCTGTATTGTTAGAACTGCGAAAGGAATTGATAGAAATGTCATGTAAGTCCTGTTTAGTTTAGTTTCCTAATAGATTTTCTTTCATTACCAAAATGCAATTACTTTTGTAGAAAGTAGGTTCTAATGGTAAATACAACTTTGCACATCATATTGCAGACAAATTTATTTCCAAAGAGAATTTGGGAATAAGTCATACTGCTTAAATGCTGGAGATTTTTGGTTTTTTTTTCCACTTACACCTTTTTGCTTAAAGTGAGTTTTTTGCTTGAAGTTACGTTACAGGTGTGAAAGAATCAGTGGGTGTTAGTCATGTATTTCTGGATCATATATCTGCATCGTTTTAGCTTGTTACTTTCCTCACTCTCATGCTCATACAACCTGTTTGTTCTGCCCTGTCACTCTTAATTTAGGATATGTAAATTGACTTTCAAGTATCGCAGTGGGTACCTACTCAACCTGTGTGATATTTACCCAAATGATATTTTATTAATTCAGATTCTAACAAGCCTTTTAAGAAGCACTTCTGGCAGGAGAGGTAACTTAGAATATGGATAACTTAAAATTCAGAGCTCATTGCCTCATAAGGTATCAGCTGTGCCTGTTTACTATCACAGCCTGGGGAAAACCATTGTAGTTTTTCAGAATGACACTATTTGCCTGTTATTTATGTTAATTCACAGTATTCTTACATACATAAGCATTACCTGTAACAGGCTAGTCTATCTGTTAATGATCTTGAATGTGAAACAATTACTGCTACTGCTTTATATCAACTAAAACACATAGTAGATAGAAGAGGAATTGTATGACCTCTAAAATGGTATTAACCCTGTTCAAGTTATACTGGTATTTCATTTTTGCCTCCCCTCAAACATCTTGTTTAAAGTTCAATGATAGTGTTTTGTGTTGCTGACCATGTAAGGTAAATAATTGGTTTTAAATTTTAGCTGGAAAGCCACACCTTGGGATGGAGAAGCAGCTAGTTCTTGTAGCTAATGCACATATGCATTGGGACCCAGATTATTCTGATGTGAAGCTGGTTCAAACTATGATGTTCCTGTCCGAGGTAAAGAACATTATTGATAAAGCTTCTCGTAGTCTCAAACCTGGCGTTTCGGGAGAGCTTGGAACCATTCCACTCGTACTGTGTGCAGATCTCAATTCCCTACCAGACTCTGGTAAGAGTTCTCTAATTTATTTTTTTTAGACTGTTTCAAGTGTGTAATAATTTAAATTTTAAGGTCTTGCTTCTTTGAACGGGTTTTCAACTTGGAGAATACATTGTTTGATATAAGCTCTAAAGGTACTAATAAAATAGAAAAGAGAAAAGATAGAACTGGTTCTTTTGTACATGACCTTATTGCCTGTGCAGTTAGCGTAGCTATGTCTGGTCTTTCAGAAGTGTTCTCATTGTTACCTTACAATATAGGAATGGAAAGGAAGACTGTATCTTCCAAAAATAACTGGAAGCATGAGTATGTTGCGATAACTGGGGGTTGTTTTTTTTTAATTTCAAGTGTGACAAGATAAGAGTCTTCTCGTTAAAGTTGCCACCACACACTCATTTTCTGCAGCTCAATTTTAGGACTTCCAAAATTTAATACATTTCCTACTAGAAAGGAATTCTTCAGAGCTCTTTACTAAATGCAACTTTTTTTTGCCTTGGTGGCAACTTTATAAAGTGCAAGAAATTAACTGTGATGGCCTTCTTGGCTTTCTCAGGTACCAAGCTGAAGTGCTGAACTCAAAAGCTATCCTTCCTTCTTATTGCTAGCTGTCCAGTGTAATAATCTCCATTCCTGATCTCCCTTCTGGCTACTGCTTGGCAACTCTTAAAATCTGTTAGGGTTGATAGGAGCAGTTACTGCTCAGCAGTACTGGAAACTTGATTCTTTTTGATCCCAGGAAGCCAAGTATCACTAGCGGCTATTGCAGTAGCCACTTCATGTGTCTGATTGTGTCTTTAGAGCAACTAATTGCTGCTTTTACCTTCTAGAACCTTAACACAGCTATTCTGAAATTAAGAGGCGTGATCATTGACAAATCGTGACAACTTGGCTTTGCAGCCTCTGTAATTTTATTTGAAGTAGTGGTACAGAAGTTGGCTTTTTATAACATTTTAGCTGAAGAACTTTGAGGGCCAAGACTTGAGCACAGAGAAGAGGAAGCTGACTGCCTAGCATCTGTGGAACTTTATTTCTACCTTTTTCTTCTCCCTCCCCAGTCTGTTCCTTACTAACCTTCTTGTTTTTATTAAAGAAAGATGTCTCTGTTCTAGGTGACATTTACTCTTGATATGCATATACGTTGTCTTGCAGTATTGTAAAAGTACTGCTGACTATTGTATATGCTTTAAGGTTTTGTTTATATAAAGCTTATATAAGCTTTAGTTGTAGGACTCAAGGTGCTTACACACTCTTAGCTGCTGAATGCTTATTAATACCATCGCGTATGTGTGTGCCTCTCTAATAGGTGTTGTTGAGTACTTGAGCACTGGTGGCGTGGAAACAAACCACAAAGATTTTAAGGAACTGAGATACAATGAAAGTCTTACTAACTTCAGCTGTAATGGAAAAAATGGAACAACAAATGGAAGAATTACACATGGTTTCAAGTTGAAGAGTGCCTATGAGAATGGTCTAATGCCTTATACAAATTACACGTTTGACTTCAAGGTAAGGCCTTGGCTGATATTTTGGGCAAGTTTTCCTTTTTGAGTTTTAACTAATGTGTTTGCTGTACAAAAGCATTTAACAAATAAGTTAATCTGTTTGGGGAGCTAACACTAAATTCACCAAGTTTATATTTAAAACAGCAAACTGGAGTGTTCAACACTTCAGTCTCGTAGAAATCAGATTTTCCTTGTTAGTAACTTGTAATAGATTCACAAGAGGTGGGATACTGTTAACCTTTCTTGTAAACATGAAGATTTTATATATTAATACTCCAAGCTAAATGAAATAGCTCAACAGGGGCACTAAAGCTGTCAACTTCGAGGAAGTACTATGTTGCTACTGGAAAAATCTTATTGCTCTGTGACTCAGGGGAAACAAGACTGCTCTTTTCTTCTTCACAATCAGATAAATGTGATTTGGAGCTATATAGAAGGCTGGAAATTGCAACCCACAAAAGCATAGCAGAAGTGATACAAGGGTAGTCTTGACTTTTGTTTTCCTAATCTGTATTGAGAAAATCAGGGGATGTAGAAAGGAGAATTGCCCTAAATAGATACTGTAAAGAAAGAGTGGTAGCATTTTGCTTACTCATAAAGCCGAGCTCACCTTTTGATTGGAAGAATAACTTGAGTCAAGAATATATGCTAATAATTTTATTTCTTTTGTTTCAGGGTATTATTGACTACATCTTCTACTCTAAACCTCAGCTAAACATACTTGGCATTCTTGGACCTTTGGATCATCATTGGTTAATAGAGAACAATATAAGTGGTTGTCCACATCCACTCATCCCTTCTGACCACTTCTCACTTTTTGCACAACTGGAGCTTTTGCTGCCTTTCCTGCCTCCTGTAAATGGAATCCATCTCCCTGGCAGGAGGTAGTCAAGTACATTTGAGAGGGCAACCTCAATCTAACTTGTACAATTGTAAAATCTGAATATAGAGGAGTGAGGTATGGCCAACAGGGATTTTTTTTTTCTTAATAATCTTAATCTTAAATCTAATTATTTGCTAAAGACATAGTAAAAGCCAGGTGCTATCAACAGACACAATTCTGAGCCCAATATACTTTGTATACTGTTCTACAGATATCGGTGCATTTGCACCTTTCTTTAATACGTTACAATTAACCTTCCTGTTTCTTTTATCCAACGTGACATTTTCATGCCTTGAAATAGGGAATTGTTATACAGTATATTCTCTTTGCACAGTTATCTGTAGCACTACTTTTTTGAGGCCAGTAGGAACATCCACAGAACATTCTTCCGTACTTCACTCCCTCCTTTTTCAGACTTGTTTGTAAAATATAGAATTTGAATTTAGCCTTTATTGATTGTATATGAACAACAGAAAACCTGATTTATGAGATTTTGTACTTTAAAAGAAAAAAAAACAGAAAAATCAGATTTGGAAAATGATTGTATTGTAAACTAAGGCTAAATTTTTATCTGTTTTCATGTGTTATAAAGGCCAGCTTGTAAAAGAGGTTGTCACAGGTTTTCTCTGCTAATGATTTGCACTGTTAGGGTTTCATTAGCCCTTTTGTACTACTTTTTATGTTCAATTGAGGACGTTGCTTTTAAAATCCAAACGTATAAAACCACAGTATCTTACAGAGATAACTAAGTACATTCTGTTTATTTCTGACTTAAAGAGAAAAGCATAGAGTTCTCGCAGAACAGATAAGCTAAGCAGTGAATCCAAGTAGACCTGCAAGGATGGAAAGCTATTGCTGATGTGTATAGGCTCAGATATTTTTCTCATCTCTGACTTTCAAAGTAAAATTTAGGAATACACGTGTACAGCTTCTTCATTTCTGTTTTAAATACTTGTCCTATCTCCACTGTGCCTGCTTCGATTTGTTCTCAACTAGCACTGCCTGTGCATGCAGAGAGATCCTGTGCATCCTCTTTTATTTTTTTAAATAATGTTAACACTTGTGAAAATTTTATGAAGATACTTTTGTATAAGCTGTGGCATCTTCTTTTCCTTTGTGAAGCATTGGATATCACACTTCCGGAACATGTTCAGGTTATGGGTACACAGTTTCTAGCTTCTAATACCCATGCACTGCTTCTTTCAGTGTCATTGCACAGTGCTGTTTTTCCCACTAAGAATTACTATCATGTGAATTCTCTTTTTGTTTAAGTGTGTTCCTCAGTTTCAGAAAGTATAATTCCTTGAAGAAAAAACCCAACCTTACATTTTCTACCGATGAAGCAGTGTAAAATAAATGCATTTTCAATACAGGTCCCAAAGACAATTCTTCAGATCATTTTTTTAAAGTGACCAAGTCTTTGTTTTAAAGTGTCAAACAAGACTAAAGTTATAGTGTACCCTCAGTGCCATTTGTGTCATGAAGCCAAGTATATAACAGCTTACAAATTTAACTTGTCTATTTGTATCCTAAAAAGGAGAGAATTTATCATCTCCTTAAACTAATACAACTTGAATAATCAATGTAAAAAGAAGTAAAAATGGATAGAGAGCTTGGTCTTAAACAGCTTTTGTTTCAGCTGCGGGCAGGGAAGCAAAAGGACACTGAGCATTAAGAGAAAACTTTCTAAATATTGTGAATTTTTATATATAAAGAGAGTGGATTGGTAATAATGAGTCAAAATTTTATTGAGTAGCCAGCACGTGAGTGTGCTCCAACCGTTCTGTTTTAAGCTGAAAGTCAAAACTGACAAACAGTTCGGGTATGTGAAATGTACATTTTAAAATTGCAATAGGAGAAATTTTGATCTTGAATCCTTGTCTGGGACCTGATCTCTTGGGGTTATTTTGGTTTTGGTTTTAGTTGTGAAAACACCAAACCTGTCCGGTTTATAATCAGTACATTGAAATGCTGGTAGTGTTGCTGTAGTAGACTTAATGCGTAGTGTTATTTTATTTTATTTTTTTTCCTGTTTGTTTTTTGGGGTTTTTTTTGTAAAGTGTGAATAAAAAGGTGTTTTACTCATGTTTCCTTAATGATGTCTTGGTAATGTACATCATGACCATTTCCAGTGATGATGAGCCAGTTTAGCTTGTCAAACTAAGCAAACTATTGTTTCTTTTCTGATTCTCTGGATTGTGTAAATGAGTCCAGAAAGCTTTACAGAAGGGGAAGGGAAGCACTTACTCATTTTGTATTTTTTTAGAGGGGGATAATTTACTTTAATAGATGCTGGAGCTTGAGTGCACTTGTTAGATTCTAAAGGTTTGAGCTTTATCCGATACGTGTTCTCCTCTATTGCGTAGTCTTAAAAAACTATTTGAATTTCTGACAGCATGTTAAAATACGGCCCCTTTGTGCTTTTGGAGACACAACTGTTCCTGCATGGTCACCTCACAGGTCAAGGGTCCACTTAAGTAACTGTTTCCTCCAGCTTTTATACTAGTCCAACAGGTCCCGATCAAAAACCCACTGAACACATTGAAGACACTCCTTTGACTTCACTGGGTTTTACTGGGCTGCAGCTGTGACTCGGGGGCTGAAGGAAGGAGAAATGTTTATAGAGTTTAGGGAAAGACCAGATGGCACCAAAACAGAGCTGAGAGAAACTTTATCAAACAGGCTTTCAAAGAAAATAGATTCCTGTGTCAAACAAATCTAACTCAGAAGTCTCAATTTCCAGCTATAACATGGAATAAGGCAATAAACAGTGTCGTCACAAAATGAAAATGTTTCCTTCATAGTTTTTAACACAGAATGGTTAATTGCAATATTTTTGTTTGAGGTGGTTTTGGGTGTTGCCATAATGTACCTTCAGTGTTCTTGTTGTAAAAGCACATAGAGCAAAAGTCACAGAACATCCTTGGGGTTGGAAGGATTTATTTAGGTTAGACCAGGCTTTTTTTCCACTTAAAGTACAGTCAGCCATATCTTGTCTGCTTTTATTTACATTTACCAAGAGTTCTTGGGTGTCAAAGTGTAAATTGAAATGTACCTTTAACTAAAAGAATGGATTAGAGTACAAGACTAATACCACCAGTTACCGCTTTTAACATAACACAAGTGGGGTGGGGGGGGGAAGAGCATATAAGTCAGTGCGTGTTGTAATTATTTTGTCCTTTTAGCAGCTTTAAAAAGGCAAATTTGTCTGGTATTTGACAAAATTGGCTCTAGGAACATTCTGTGTCAGCATTTTGGATGTAACTTCAGCAAATCTCAAAGGGCTTTTTAGAGCAGAATCAGAAGAGGGTTTATGGTTTGCTTTTGCGACCACACAGAAGCTTTATGAAGGGCAAAATAATTACACCACCATTGGGGAGAAAGAATAAACCAAACTAATTACACTGTAAAACTTAAAAGATTGAGTTAACTGCTTAAGTAGCAAGCCTTTCTCATCCAGCCAGACACAGTATTTTTTAGTATGTTAACTGCTATTGTTTTCCTTTGGTTGCATAAATTTGTAACACTTTAAGTGTCTTGGTATGTTTAAGTAGTGTCTAAAATAGAATATCTTAGTCTTTATTCACAGTACTTCTGTATAATGTGTAATGCACTGGACTAACTCTTGTTTACCATTCATGTAACAAAAACCAGCACATTATCTGCACTAAGCTCAAAGAATGTTGCATTTGTCTATAGGCAGCTCTTCAATAAGATAAATGGGAAACTGAATATGGTCTGATGGTAAACAAGGGCTTTTACTGTTCTCTTCAGTGGAACTTTCTTCTTGGTCAAATTTTAACTAGTTAGTATTATATTTATATACAGGGTCTTCTTTTTCTTTACCAATGTATTTTCCTACTCATAGCTGACCAATAAATCCAATATCTGTTTCAAAGCTTCTTGAAGTCTAATTCATATTTTAATTCCTAAAGCTTTTCCTGCAGCGTTGCACATTCAGCCGAAGTGAGGGAAGTGGGTAAAATGTGAGAAACTTGATAATCCCCAAAAGGCTTTCCCATACTTTGTCATTTTATGGATCTGCAGACCAGAAAGCTGCTTGAATCATTTGGGTTTGGATTGTGAAGACCCAATTAGTAATGCCTCCAGGCCTGCATCCAAACCTACTCTGATCTCTGCTCCATGTCTTCCTATCGGGCCATCCTCTGATCTTCCCAGGTCAGTTGTGCAGTGTAGGATCCACAGGTTTTGTCTGGGACCTGTAGACCCTGCTCCTTCCTTCCTCTTCCCTTGCCACACCAGAAAGCCCAAAGTACACTTAGTCTGGCAGCAGGAAGGGATTCAAAGATGCCATTAATTTGCCATCAAAAGGAAGCAAAGTAGAGGTTTATTGCATTTAATTTTCCCTCAGGAATGAGGTTCAGTCAACTCTTGTTCTGCTGGGGGGAGATGTCATCTTTATCAGAGTGTATGTGTAACAGTGGAGGCTCATGTTTTACATGATGTTCCTATCACTACCAGCAGACAACATAAAACATCTGAGCATGCTTGCTGTGTAAAGCCCTGACGCGTGCAAGACACCTCACTGGCATCCCTGTATCTCTTCGGAAGTCACGTTCAGCATGTTGGCACTGCTTTGCTTTGAAATAAATGATCTAGCCCGGTGTTTCCATGAGTACCACATGCCCCAGAGTGTTCAGCTTGGTTGCAGTTTTAAATCTGCTGTCTGGAAGCAGTGTAAGCCCCCAACAGGGTGATGAGTCCATCCCAGGCCCCGGCAATGAGTTGTTCGGTTCTGTCTCCTGGCTGAGGGTTTAATTCCCATCCTCACATCTGCAGTCTGGCCGCTAGATGGTGTGGGTAGCACAGGCATCGTGTGCGCGGAGTGCGGCTGTATGAGTGTGGCTTGTAGCATTATCATTAGGAGTATTTGTGGGAACTCTGGCCTAGGAATGAACCTTTCCTGGTGGCAGCACTTGGTTTGGTAACATCCATGCCAATTAAATACTGGCTTTATAAATCCAGATAGGAATAGAGAGGACCTACTTGGTCCTCAGTGGTAAAATCAATCTAGGGCCTTCGCTTACTGCATGTAATCTATTTAGTGCTGTGTTTTTAATACAATTGTTACATGGTTCTACGTTGGAGTTTATGAGCTCTTAAATAGTATCTGCTAACCTGGCATGTGAGTATTGGGACATCTATCTGTAGGGAAACTGCCAAAATTAATGGAGAACCTGGTGTCCTGCCCATAGTGTATATGGAAAACAGCATCTCTCACTGGAAGGATTGAGTTGAGCTGGTGTCCTGTGGTCCTAAGCCAGGTAGGACAAAATTTGCCTTTCCTTAGCTTGCAGTGAAATAACTACAGCTGTTTCAGTACAACTGAATATACAAATCACTCTGGCCAGACTCCAAGTTACTGGACCTCCATACCCCATGTTTGCTGGCTCTTAGGTGATAGCACAATGTTGGGTTTGTGCGTTATAGGGTAGAAATTTCTCAAATCAGTGCAGGTGACTGCATTTGTTTTCGACTGACATAGGCAGAGCAGCGGAGCCTTAAAACATCTGAGTTGAGCCAAGAGACAGGGACAGAGGAGAAGCTGAGACAAAGGTAAGTGGAACACATGAGACTATGCAAGATACACGGGGTGACCTTTTGGAAGAAGCTGTACTTCATTAAAGGTGAGTGTTCTGCTTGTTTTCTTGCTTTTCATCTTCCCCTCCTAACCTAGAGGCACTAATTCTTTACTCTCCAAGCGTTCCCTTACTCTCTCTGCATGGGAAGCAGTAAAGCTAATTAAGCTACAGGGACCCTTGGTGCGTTTGAATGTTTTCTCATTCCAAAATAAGCCTAGTACTCTCATGGACCATCAGTTTTTAACAGGTAGCCAGGTATGTGCTGGTTAAATCTTCCCAATGCATTAGTGGGCGGTATTCCTTTTTAAAAATGCTGGAAGATTATTGTGCAAAAACGTGCATTACAGAAGATAAAAACATACACACTGTAGCTGGGTTTTAATGACCACAAAGGTTGAAGCCTCATCTAATTATTCCGAGTTAGCTTGGGGTTTTTTTCTAGGGTTTTGCTATTTTTTTCTAGTGCCACGCACAGGCTGCTCTCTCTGACTGCTATAGTGAACTAACAGGAGATTCTCAGCTGTGGTTAATGGTCCTGATAGCTCTTCAGAGGCTGGATTTCTTGCTTTTATTTCCCTTCTTCCTTTTCAAAGCACAGCACACCAGTTAAAAGTCTGCTTTTTGGCCAAGAGGGCTGATACCTATTGCATCTAAAGACCTGAACCAAGCTGTGGGCTGGTTTTGCTGACCCTGGTAGCCAGACACCACCAAAACACAGACTGGATGGGGAAAAGCCACAGATGGGCATGGATTGCTTTTCGCTATCTCCTTCCCTTCTGCCTCTCCTGGATAAAGCAGTGGGAGAAGGGAGTGTTAGAAATCACATACAAACTGCTCGTGAGCAGCGTGGTGAAGCATCCTGTCTGACATCGTGTCCGGGGTATCCCCCATGGCAGGGCTGTTGCTTCTGAGATGTCTTCTGACAAAGCTCCACCTTCTGTCATTTAACTGTTGGGCTGCTGTGAACCAAGTTCTTGTTCCACGTGTGCACTCACTCACAAAGGTGATGAGGTGCATAAGGTGCCCTCCATGGAGGAGCTGCTGCTGAAGTCACAGAAATATGGATTAGAGGTTCTGTGCAAAGGAAGCCAACAGAGATATTTGATACCTGTCTTGGTTAACACCTCTGAAGACTGAGCTTCTTTTGTCTCGGTGTGGTTATGAGTTTCCCAATGAACAATAGCAACTCTAGCCAGTAAAAAGTGTACGTGTATTGCCCAGTGAGAGATGAGCAAGTCCAGCGTCCTTCAGACTACGGTTTGATTTTCTGTTCTCACTTCATTAAGTTATGTGTTTTCATCCCCTTTGCAATGTTTTCAGGCTGAGTGTAAAGCCGCTGTAGGTTTATACTGCCCTAGCTGCTCTCTGGGAGGCTGTACCCCTGTAGTGGTGTGGGCTACTCCTGCAAACGCTTGTGTGTATTAAACCAGAAACATTTCTGGTGTAAGGTTAGGTAATGGACTGCAGGAAGGGCTGAGATTGCTCTGTGTAACATATTCTCCCTTAGCTGGGATCCTTCATCCAGACACCAGTGAGGGAGGAGGGAGATGAACAAAAGGCAGAAATTTGGGATTTGGCCCAAGATGGCCAAAAAGAAGTTTTCCGTTACAACGCTGGGAAAAGAGATATTCAGGAGTACAGAAGTGAAAGTACCACATGTGCATGTAGAACAGACTGTCTTCCCTGGGATCTGTCCTAACCCACCAAACCTCTGCAGGCAGGAGGGTGAGCGTCTGACTTGCAGCGCCGAACATGGGAATTCACATCCCACTGAACTGGGTTTACCCTTTTTGCCAGGTCCAGCCTGAAGTCTTTGGTCTGGCTGTACAGCTTCATTAAGCTTTCCCATTTGATAGTGTGAAAACTCTGGTTTCACCTGGTTACATCATCTTCACAGCCAGCCAGCCTTTCCGTTACATTTGTCTTTGTATTACTCATGTCCTGTAGGAGCTATTGAAATGAATAAAGAGAAAGAACTCACCCAGTGCTGCGGCACGTGCTCCTCTTTTACCCCTGTGATTCTTTGCTGGCAATGAAAAGTTCCTATATAATTACTTTTTCTTGCAGGTTTGGCTGATCTTACAAATCCTCCTTCTTCCCCTAGGTAAGAATTATTCCCATTTCACAGAAAGCAAACGATAACTCAAAAAGCCAGAGTGCCTTCATTCTGCTAGGTGGGTTGGTTCCCTCCTCTGTCCTCAGTAAAAGAAATCCATGCTGTGCAGTGCTTTGTTTTCATAGCAATTAAAAATGCTGCTGTTGTGGAACATGTTGTACAAGGTTCTGAAAGCAATGGCTCCTTAAATATGTCTGCAAAGGCCCTGATCCATAAAGATACATGCTGTCTGTTGTTGTACAACGGAGCTGAAATAGCTTGGGAGCTGGTGTGCATCGAGGATAGGAGTGCTTGTACCAGGAGCAGTAAAATCTTGTAGTTCAACTGTTTTATTATGATCCAAACCAGAAGCACCTCTTCAGGAAAAAAGCATTTATAATGCGACGAACTGCTCTATAAATGCAGCCCTTGATACTGGTAATGGAAAGAAAGAATTCCAATAGTGTTCTGTCTGATAGCTGGGTCCTCGTGGCCCTGTCGTGTCTCAGAGCCTGACAAAGTTGTGACAGCCCAGATTAAGCGTTGCTAATCCTGGAGAGGCAGGAAAATGGGGGGCACGAAACAACTTTGCAAAACATTTTGAACTTCATTTTGAGATGGAATTGTGAGAACTGAGCAAACAGCCCCGGCTGTAGCAGGATTTGGGGGGGAGGTTTGGGGAGGGTTTGTTTTCTTGGCAATTTTGGCAGTGGTTGTTTTCATCCTGATTTTCAGATACCAAAATTTCCAAGGCAAGGGGCATGCCTGTGCCGAGCCAGATGGGATGGCATTTGAATGTTGATGTGATTCCCTTTCTATCCCTTGTGGTTCACAATGGATCGTAGGAAGAAGCTTTTGTCTTTGAGCACAGAATCAAAAGGCTTCTGATGTTACCACGTAATTTTCTGTTGCCAACATTAGCCTTAGTGAGACATTTCAAAGGCAGTGAAACCCAATGAGATGAGCTGCTGAGCTCAGAGAGGGTTGTGCTTCCCTCGCTGTCACACACAGTGCTTTGTGCCTTCTGGCCAGTTGTGCCAGGGGCGTTTTTACAGTGTCAGAAAGATGTGCAGCGTCTGTTGGGTTTTGTCAGCATCTTCCTAATGGAAAAGACAATTTGGGGAAAAAAAAGACACTTGCTGCCCCAGCTACCAGCTACTACCCCTATGGGAGTGACCTCCATGGAGCAGGCAGCGTGCATCTGCCTGCGTGGAGAGAGAAGTCTGTGTTTCACACAGGATTTTGCTGCTTTGCTGACGTGCAGCAAGACATGATTTCTCCTCCTCTCTCATGGTAGAAACCATCACTCCCATTCACCCCATGACAGTTATCACTAGTGCTGGCTTTTGGATTCAGCTGTTATCCCTGCGTGTTTTTCTGGTTGATGCTATCACACAGTTAAATAATTAATTTGTTACATGGAAGGTAAAACTTCCATTTCCTATCTTTAAAATGATGGAGGGAGGGTTTCCCCTCACACCATAGCATGGACCAGCCGTCACGGTGGCTCTCCAGGGCTTCCCAGAGCAGGTGATGCTTTATTATTCTAAGGAAAGAGAAGACACTGCAATAGGTCCTGCTATTTGCTTGTTGCTAAAAAAAGATTGGGAAGGGGAGGTGAGGAGGAATCTGCTTTGAATCCAGCTGGTACCGGCTCAGCCCTTCAGAGAAGCGCGGCACTTAATTCCTCTTGTATTTCTTTGACCCAGTTAGCATTGCACAAATGTTCCTGATCACAGGACTGCCTAATCCTCTCTCCAATCCTGCCGAATTTTATCCCGTTGACATCCTGCAGCAATTAATTGCAGGAGATGACCCTGCACAGCAAGAAGGCCTCACACCTTCTCTCTGAATCATCTACTTTTCATTTTCCATCCTTGTACCTTTGTTCCAGCAACCAGGTCTGAGCAGAGGCAGCACACGTGTCACCTCATAGAAGTGATGCTGCAGATGTTTCAGGGAGTGCTGGGCCTGAACCAGGCCTGGTAACAGCAGCAGCAGCAGAGCCCCAGCTGCAGCATGTCCAGCTCATCCTTACCTGCTCTTCCTGGTCAGGACCAGTAATATCTGCAACCATATCTCTACTACCAAATTGCTGCTGACTACAAAGCCACTCAGCCATTTGTCCTTAAATTCCAGCTCCTGATCAGGACCTGGATGTTTCTGGATTCAAAACTGGACATCATCGAGCCTGTGCTTTTATTTGCTTCCCCTTAAAGCAATATTGTTCACTAATAGCATTGGTTCTGCTGGAACCATGCACAGGTTCCTTTGCTCTTCATGCAAATTAATCTGACACATCCACCTCATCTCACTAATGAGGTTTGAATGGTTCATAGGCTCACAAGTCAGGGATGGATGCTCTCTGTGCATTCATACAGCACCCAGCTGAACAGGACCTGCTGGGTAGTTTGCACTGCTGGCCCACGAAGGACAGCTGTGAGCAGACATCACCACGGATTCTAGTTTGATGCTTCTGCAGCATGAGCTGAGGGGGAACGTGGAGAGCATCTCAAGCGAAGCTGGTGTTTCTTGTGCAGTTGCTTTGGAGCCGGGACACTCGAGGTGCAGCATCTCCCTTTTCTGAAGCTGAGCCATGGGCCAGTTTAGTTCCCCCCAGCGCTCCACTGAGTGGCTTGGAAAGATTTAAAAGCTTGCAGCCCGGCACCTCTGGTATAAACCAGAGGCCATTTTCAATCCTACACACTTGTGACCAAGGGAACAATAACAAAACGTTCTGCTAAGCTCAGCAGACTTGTGGGTGTTTATGATTTATCATATTCCAGCATCAGATGAGATGTGGCAGTGTCCCCTCTGGCTGACTCTGCTTTCACCCTGCATGACCGCCCTGCTTTGCAGACCAGAGACTTGCTGATGGCAGAGGGGAAAAGCGACTGTGATCTGGGGGAAGAGCAGGCAGATCAAACCTTGGGGTTAGCACCGTTGGCTAAGCACACAGCAGGATGATGGGCTTTCCACTAGATTAATTGAAAAGCAGAGGCAAGAAATTGTTGACAAAATGCAAATACACACAGATAAATGCGCTAATAATTTGATTTCCCTCATCAGCTGCTGCTAGAAATCTGTGCTTTAAATGCAGCAGAAAATTATTCCCATTACAAGGCCATTCTGAAGCAGTTACAGGCTCCCTTTGATTTCAAATGGCACTTGGTCAAACATTATGGAGCAACTAGATGGCATTCCAAAAATGCTCAGTTTTTCTACAGCCCCTCACAACAGTCCTTGGAAGTGTTGCCTCCAGGAGCATTAATTCCAGGAAGGCTGCAATTGCCAGGAACATTGTATGTGTATTTACACAACATGCATTTTGCATCAGCCCGAGCTCATGCCAGGCAAATGAATTTATACTTGAGAGTCCCAGAACATGGGAAAAGGCCGCAAGCCCAAGATGTGGTGCTCCAGAGGTCATCACTGCTGTCAACTGTGGCCCACTTTAGTGGTACCAGCCACAAAACCACACATGGGTGGTAAGCAAGGCACAGAGCTGTGCTGCGATGATCTGACTCTTCAAACACAAGCAGAAAAGCTTCCAGACATCATTGCAGGTCTCTCTTCTGCCCGTGGTAACAGTGCAAATGCAGAACACTTTGCCATTAATCATGCTGCTCATGGCACAGACAAGGTTTTCATTCAAAGCAAAAGGATTCCTGCTTAGTCACTAAATGCAGTTTAACTTCATGTACACCATTTATCATTATTCACCACTTAGGAAAGCTCAAAGTTAATTAAAATATGCCCTCAATAAGCAATTAGGCCCAATTGCAGACACTTCAGGGCACAGGGAAAGCCTGATGCACTACCCACAAAGCCCCAGCTTTAAACAGTGAGATGCCGTGTTCTGCCTCGGGCTCCTGTCTGATCCCCTGAAATTAAGCCCCATGTTTTCTCTTGTAGTTTAAGATGTCTTCAAACAGAAATAGCTCCTTTTATCCTCACTTCAGAGTTAAAGACCTGTTTAGAAACCACTTTTGCTAGCCCCAGTCACACACCTCCTGCATCTACCTGTTTGTGTGCAGCCCTTAAATCTGCTCCAGCTCGTCTCAGGTCATTACGATCCCTTGCTGGGAGCTGGGTTGGTGCCCTATCCCTGTCTGTAATCACGATGCACTGGTTCCTATTAGTTTCTGATCAACCTGTGTCTTCCTGGCTGGCTGTGTTGGTACAGGAAAGCTCCTCCCGGGTGGATGGGGCGTCTGTAGGAGTTTTTGAGCTGATTCTGCATGGTGCAGGTCTAATCACCAAATCCCATTAGTGAGGCTCATGGAGCTGCTGCTTCCTCACCTTTGGTTTGAGCTGATCTGTATCTCTGTCATTTAAAAGACAAGCATTGGAGGAAAGAGCAGGGAGGTTTTGCTTCTGCCTCACCAGCCCTGGTTTGTAAATTCTGGTCATGGTTTTCTATCTCCCAATGCATTTAACGTTTGCAGCAGGAAGAGGCTGCGTGGTCAGGGAAGCAAAATCGCATGTTAGCCCAAAGGTTGCTTGTGAGCTGGTTGTGAAGGCTGAGACTGAAAGCTGCCGGTGGGATTTGGATACCTGTTCCCCATTCAAATTAATCCAAATCCCCTTGGCAGTTGTGATATCTCCATAAATGAGATTTTGCTGCCAGGGACTTCAAATGCAGAGCCTGCCATGAAATTGGCCATGGAGGCAGCACGGCTTTTATCTCACTCTGTGACCCAAATTCCTAGATAAGGTTTTCTTTCTTTTCCAGGAGCACTTATGAACGGGCTGCCACTTCTGCAGGTTTATCATGACTGGCAATTCCTCATCTGCTATTTTGTGCAGAGGACAAAAGGGAGAGCATTCCCAGTAGCCCCAGATGCATGTCCATGGGCAGCATGGTCACCAAAGGGAAGAACAGGGAGAAAAGTGCTAGATAACCATGTGTCACATCACCTCATCAGACAGCATCTGATTTATCTTCTGGTAACACTGCATGCTCTCTCTCAGTAGCCTGGGGAGTCCTCAGTGTTATAGCAGCCAATGCCAATGCTGGCTGCTATAATGCACCCAATGCTGTGGGGTGAAGGGGCTGCCCACGCCCCAGTTCCTCACAAAACCAGCCCAAAACTTACCCAGGGACCTGTTGTGGTTTCGTGGGGGCCAATGTGCTCATTTCCTGCAGAGGAGATGGTGAAGAAAGTGAGGGCTGTGCTTTCCAAAACAGGATTTATCTGAAC
Source organism: Psittacus erithacus (assembly GCA_009867235.2). NCBI lineage: Eukaryota > Metazoa > Chordata > Aves > Psittaciformes > Psittacidae > Psittacus > Psittacus erithacus. The sequence goes on from WYDI02032970.1 coordinate 22,082, forward strand.
CTGAAGGGTGGCTAACGCTGGTAGAAGCAACCCTCCCTACCTGCTGTTTCTGTACGATGTAAACCAGGTTTCTCTTTCTCACCTCAGCCACAGCCTTTACTGCACAGCTGGAACCCCCCCATCCCAGGGCTCCCAGCCCACTGGCATCCCACTCCTGCTGCTTTGTCACCCCCATGACCCCCATTTCCCTGCGCTTCTGTTTGTCCCCATCTTTGCTGCATCCCAGCAGCTTTGTTTGCTCCTCTTGCAAAACCCAGTTGCTTGAGTAGAACCTCAGTTTTCACTAAGGGAATAGTACACTCCAGAAGAAGCCAATTCACCCCAAAGCTTCATTCCTGAAAGCCTTTCTGCACCTAACACCAAACACCTAGCGCTCCATGTAGCTTTGCAAGGCTTTGAATGAGGGAGGGAAGAGCCTGGGAGCTGGTTCTGTTGGTGAGCTGGTGGGGTGAGAAGGTGTTGGTGTGGCGAGCCACAAGCTCATGTGCTGTGGACCAGCCCTGCACTGAATAATCACCCATGTTCTACAGTAATGGAAACAGCAACTGGATGTCATGATTTTATTTGTTTTCTCTGTCGGAAGAAGGGCACATGCAGCTCAAGGCACAAGACAAGGCATTGGTGTCATAAATATTCACGTGGAGAGAAATCAAAATGTCAGCAGGGCAATGAGGACAAGCATCACTTGAATCCCAGCGCTAACTTGGGAAGGAAGCGAAAGAGGAGGAGGAGGCAGAGCAGGCTGGCACCTCCCCAGTCCGAATCTCTCCATCAGCTATAATAAATGCTGAAGCCACCTTCACTTTTGTTCTTGCTGTGTGGTTAGTTCAAAAACCAAGATGAGAAGCAGTCCATGCTAATGAGTTTCAACAGGAGAAAAACTATTTGAGGTAAGAGATGTGAAAATGAAAGCTCAAATATGCTCACCTTTTGATCCTCAGGCATATTTACACTCCTGCTGGTACTGAGCAGAAGTTGCCTTCTGATTTAATCTGCTCGAGGGTGGTTTAGGTATCATTTGTGAGCATGTTTATAATTGCAGCTTTCCAATGATGTTTCCCATCTTGGCTGCTGCTGAACAAACAGCCTGGTCCCTGTGCTCTTCTCTGTGCCAAAAGAGTTATTCCTAGTAGTAGTAATAATTAATCTAGTATTGCTTTGCAGTTTTCTCACCTACAGCTCTTGGCTGACTACAGAGACTGTGGTACTAAACACAGGTACATGAGGATGCTCTGACTGCAGGGGAAAGCACCAGTGAGAGACAGTTTGAACAGTGAAGCCCAGCAGCGAGGGATGACCTGATGCTCACCACAGCATGCCTGGCGCAGATGTGACAGTGCAGGGACCAGCGGGATACCTGTTTTACAGCTGGCATCACAGGTTGGTACAGCTCCAGGAGAGCAGCAGCACTGGCACGGCAATGCCCACCTAGGGCTCCTCTCTCAAGGGTACATCAAGGAGTAAAGGTAACAGGGATGTGCCAGGGAAAACAACAGGAAAACCCCCACCTGGAGAAGCTGCTATTCTCCATGCTGCCCTTTAGCAAATCCTCACAAAAGACTTCTTATGACTTTTAAAAACTGTGTCTTTATGCTACTGCACTAAGAGGTGACCCATCCAGCGGTATTCTGGTGTTGACACAGTGATCTCTGATGGGTGTCTTAGTAAACGTATATGTCAGAGAGAGCACATTTAGTACTGTCCAAGCGCTGGTCAAAATGTTCCTTTCAGAATAACAGTACCCAGGTGTGAGCTACATCTGGCTCTCTGGCATTAGCTGGAAAACATCAGGAGTTTGATGTTCTTGAAAGTCACTTTTCCTCCAGAACAGATGGGCTTTGTACTCTCTCCAGCTTTTCTTCATGCTCAGGGCAACTCCAGGCAATAAGTGGGAGGAGGTGCTTTATAGACTGTCTTTCCAAAATGAGAACTAATTGCTTGTTTCCTTAGTGGATGAGACTCTGAATCATCCCTTTGCCCACGACTGAGGGATACAATGGGTCACAAAGGTCTGCCTGACTTGCATGCACATTCAAGCCATGTTTTCTGTGTAAGGACTCCAGGGATTGCTTCTAGAGCACAGGGTGGTTATATCTTGTGAACAAAATTACTCCAAGCAGCTACTTCTTCACACTTCAGCAATGGCTGGGAGCAAACAAGCTTTTATCTTTGCTTCTTTCCAGATGCATCTGTGCTCTGAAATCCAGTTGTGGATCATGGCTCTTTTAGGTACCTGGAAATACGCGGAATATCTCTGCTTGCTGGGAATATCACCCACTACGTTTTTGCTGTCACAGTGAGAAGTTTCTCTCCCTTCTTGTTCATCAGTGCCGGTTGTATTGAACAAACAGCTTCTGACTGAGCAGCGCAAGGCTGGGTTTCCTACCAGCTTCCCTCTGGCTGAGGATGGCGATAGCTCGTCACCACTGATGAACATGGAGCCGTTTTCCTTCTGACTGTGGTTACTCCCTAAAACTGTTCCCTCATCTCTTCTGAGATACTTCAGCTCCGAGCAGACTGCTTCTTTCTGCGCTGGTCTTGGGGAGGGAAGCCTTGGAAAACTGAACCCTCGTGGAAAAGTGTGTTTCCCTGGGGCTTTTTCTTTCATGGTTGGAGGATGAAGTTCACTGTTTGGGGAGGAAGAGTTGCACTGTGAGTATCCAGTGCTGGAGCTTTGACTGTACAAAGAAGCCTCGGAGGAGCAGAGCTTTCCTGCATGGGTGTAGATCTGAGCCAGGGGGTCCTGTCCGGACCAGAACTCTGTTTCTGCAGGACCAACCTTTCCCAGCTGCACCACATTTGAGATGAAATTGGTTAATTTACATTTTGACATTTCCTGCTGTATCCCCCCAAGGGATGGAGACCATGATATGTCTTCGATGGTCTTCAAGGTCTTTCTGTCCTGGCCCTTGTAGCTGCTTTCAGGAAGGCCTGGGAAGGTGGGTCTGGCGAGGTGGCAAATGGACTGGATGTAATCGTCGCTGGAGTACGAGTCTGGGCTGGATGCAGCGCTTCCAGTGCGCTTCAGGTTGCTGCTTGAGTCTTCCATCGCCTCCTCGTGGGTTTCACGTATGGTTGGGAGGGGCTTTGAAAGGCTCAATCTTATCCGAGGCGCCATGGCTGCAAAGAACAAACCAGACATGGTCAGCGTCAGAGGCAGCTGCCCTAAAGAAATTCTGGGCTTGCTGCTTTGAAGTCCGTGCTCCCTGAGACACCTGATGGTTTCTTGTGGCAAATGGTGGTGTTTACAGAAACTGCACTTTACAAATGTCATGGGAAGGTATTCTTATATCCCTGGCTTCATAAGGAGCCCGTGGGTACCAAAGAAGCCAAGTGATTACCTGCAGTAGAAAATAAAAGGTTCATTAAATGAGATCAGAAATGATCCCTTCTGAAGCAACACAAGGGCTCAGCAGCTGAAGCAGCATGGTGGAGGTGCACCAGCTCGTCTCACTGTCCGTGTTGTAGCAGTGAGGGACAAACTCCTCTCTTTATTTAATACTCCACTGGTCTGTTCACTCTAAAAGGGCTCTGCCTTCACGTTGCGTCTAAACAGGCAAGGGCTGATCTCAACAGGGATTTAATTAACGTCTTTTCTATTCAAATGGTTATCCTCAACCCTTTTTAGGGTGGATTCCCATCCAGCTGCTCCCACGAGCCAGGTAAACCTTTCCTTCACAAGTATTTCACGCTGCAGCATTTGCTGACTGCACTGGTGACTTTTTTCTCTCTCAAAACACTCTCCCCTGTGCTTTGCTTTATCTCCCTTTCTGGCAGAAATGGCCACATAGCCTGGATCCTTTTTATTTCATTTGATTTTTCACTATCTCCTCCCCCCCCCCGGAATTTGTCTGTGAATAATCTGCCAACACAATATAGCTTTGCTGTGTGATTAACCACAGAAGTGCTCTGCTGGCTATTTTAACACTCTGCTTGTCATGGCTGGAAATAAATTAGGCTTTGCTGAACCTCCCTGTGAGCTATGGATCGCATACGGCGCTCAGCTCCTGCTGAGCCCAGGGTGGAGCTAATGGGCTCTCCATCCCCACCCTGAGCTGCTGCTGGCTTTTACTGGTTTTCGTCTCAGGTGCTCCTGATAAAGTCAGCCAAGCTGGGATTGACTGGCTGAGAGTAGGAGATGCTTCCTGTAAATGTTATGGCCTGATTATCCTCTTTCTTTATTCTGTCTGCTCCTTCTCATTTCTTTAAGCATTAAGAAAGCAACTTGCTCCTCTGCCTTCCATCTCACCCCTTGCCCGAGCTCAGCAGCATCAGCATCTGGGCCTGCTCTGACCCCAGCATTGAGGAGGGCAGCCGGATGCTCCAGCTAATGGGCACACTCATGTCACATTAACTTACGATAGCACTAATCATTAACAGAGTCCTGTTAACGTGCCCTTTCTCCGGAAGGAAATTGAATTACCTATTTACAGCAAAACTGTTCCGATGGGATGGATTAGTTCCAGCCCGGATGCGATCCCTTCTCCCTGGGCACTGCACCAGCATCCAAGCCAAGGTCTCCTTCCATCAGCACCCAGAAGTTCCAGCAGAGCACAGCCCCTGCCATGCAGCTTCCCCTCCATCCACACCACAGCATCCCCAGCTGCAGCCCCTCTGGGTCATCCGCAGCTGCAGCCCCCCTGGGTCCTCCCCAGCGACCCTCAGGGCACAGCCCAGATCCAGACCCAGCTCCTGCAGCACCCAGCCCTTACCTGCACTGCTGTTGGTGCGGAGGGGTGGGCGGCTTTCGTCTCCCCTGGCTCCCACGTCTCTCCCCTGCTGCGTCCCTCCCTGTTCTCCGTACAGAGTATGTGCTGTCTACAACTAAACCATGCATCAGGCTCCCTGCCTCCAGTCAGCTGATTCTGCTGCCTGTTGTGTTGCTGTAGCTAAATATAGCCCTCTGGCTGCCTGCCTGCCCTGACAAGAGCCCGCATCTCACAAACGCCACGTGCCATCGGGACAGCAAACGAGCGCCAGGGAGGCGCAGCCAGCCCGACCCAGCAGGATGCTCCATGGCAAATCCCCGCTGACCGACTGCCGTGCTCTATTTCCCCATGTGAAATGCAAGCGTGGTGCCGCAGGAGGGGCTGCTCTGGTTGGGGGGTGTGAAAAGAGGAGCCACAGTACCATTGTATTTCATTGCTGAAAGGGGGACCCCCAGATTTCAGGCTGCTTTTGCTCCTCCTCTGCTTTATTTCATAAGCAAATTCATGCCACTGTGCCAGGTTTACCCAAGGCGGGGCACCTGCAGCATCATTGTCACTGCTCTCCTCCCTCTCAGTTCTGTGCTAGGCTGTATACTCCCTGCAAAGGTACAGCACAGCCAGCCCTGCCACTACACTGACAGCTTTATCCCTCCCCAGGCCACACAGCATCACCCTTTTGTGTTCTGCTGAGCTGGCAAAGACACCACACACGTGCATTATGGCAGCGTCCAGGTCTCTGGGCAACAGGGATTTGTCTTTGTTTCATGGCTTATTGACATGCTGCAACCTGATTGCAATTCCAGCACAATTCCAGCGTCCCTCGCACAGCCTCTCCTGCAGCACCACATTGGGTGGGGAGGTGGATAGTTATTCTGCAGCAGGATCTTCCTTCTGCTTTTATCTCTACTGTCCTCAGAGGGAGCCATAGTGGACACTATTCACTAGTGGGGAATAGCCACGCTGCACAACACCCCTGTGTGAGCAAGCAGCGTGTGACTGTGTTTCTGAACCTTGCTGCTCCCCAAACAACCTGCCCCGAGCTGCTGGGAGAGATGAGAGTAAAGTAAAACCCTGGATGAAAGATCAGTGCTTTAGTTTTAGTGCAAATACTCTCAGCATTTGGGCTTGAACTGGCTTTGTTGATTTCATCGCCCAAGCCCATGCTCATCATCCAGGGTCTGTCTTTATCTCCAGTGGCAAAAAATAAGCAGCTCAAAAGACTTGTTCATCCCTTCAGGAGGATATGGTTCAAAGCAAAGATTATTTGCTCTCTGGAAATTGCCATTGTTTGGTACTTAAATATAAAAGGTGCGCAAACTTAAGCTGTTTGTCTGGATTTCTGACGCCAAACAGCTGAAGTTAGATGAAATGACCCTTAAACTTCATGCATAGAATTTGAAATGACCAGCTGAGATCACGCTGTAGTAACAGCTTAGAGCTTCTAATTCTCCTCGCTTACAGGCACCGTAATTACTATCAAATCAAAAACCAAAACCTCAGACCCCAGCTACTCTGAACAGCTGCAGAATAAAGCTTGGGAGAGCCATTTCATGAGGAAAATCACTGATCCGGACAAAGAACCATCCCCACCTGCAGATGCGCGCAGATACATTCTCTTCACAACACTCTTCAAGCTCATTCCCTTCCCCTGGAAAATCCCTGCTCCCAGCCGGAGATGTCTTCTTCTCAAAGACCACATGGTTTGATGGAGCAAGTATAACCGGGGCCGTGCAAGGTGCCAGGCTGGCCATGGCCAACCGTTACCCTGCCCTGACAGCAGCCAAATTAGGCTCAGTGTTGGGTTATCAGGTGTTAGGGTCAAGGCCCCTCCAGATGCTTTGCCATATCTCTTTAGTGCGGCCATATCATGGCTTTGGTGGTGTCTAGCAGGACATGGCAGCCTCCCTTAGGAGGATCGGGCAGCAGAGACTCACACCCTGCAATGAGAAACTGCCCAAAAGCCTCTAAAGTGAGCAAGATCCTCACTAAATGTGGTTGGGTAAGGTGTTTCTTTAGGAAACTACACTGAAAGTATGGATTTGCAATACAAGTCCCGTCTATCTATTGACATCAGTTTCTTCCCGGTGTTTGGCACTACTTTAGGAAAATCACATTTGTTGGAATCACTGTTATTGGAATTAACGCCATATAAATGATTTGTTCTCTATCATTGTTTTTACATTCTTGATGATATGGAAATTAATCTATAAAGTTACAAACACCAGATGCAGTGTAATCAGTGGCTACCTTTTACCAAATACCATTAACAGCAGTACCTCTGTTTTCTTTACCTCAATCCCAGCCGTTCGGTTTCCTCCTTTATCAAGTGGTTGCTCCAAAAATAGGAATTAGGAAAAACAAAAGAAGCACCTTTGAATGCTTGTTTGTCGCTTTGCAAGGTTTCTCCCAAGCACTTCTGAGGCCAGCCCTGGTTAAACCATCCCGGCCTCCTGTACTTATACTCCCCTGGGAGAGAACAGTGAATCAGCATTCCTGAGTGCATGAAAACAGTAACCAAATGGGATTAAAAACCAAATGGGAAAGAAAACAGCAACAGCAGCGCTGAGGCAAACAGGAGGTATTAGTTCTGCAAGGCTTGGCTGAGTGACTGACATCTTCATGCTGCAGAGTGGCTTTCCTGTTTGGTTGTTTATCTGTTTGTTAGCGCTGTTTTTTGAATGCTTCCAGTTTTGGGGAAGGTCTTGTGCTCCAGCGGCCCGGCAGGGTTGCACAAGTGTAACAGGCTGCTCTCCTCTGGGCATTTAGGAAGCTTGTTGATGTTTGGATAAACAAGCCAATTAATCTTTGGGAGCACTAAATGAGTACCACAGTCAATTCCCATTTTGGGTTTTCCCAGGAAAAATGCTCTTAATGCCAAACAGGGGCTTTGAGCCGGCTCCAGCACTACTGGCTAAAGCCGGGGTCCTCCCAGTGGGGCACCAGCAGTGCCAAGGCTGCTCCATGACTAACTTTTGCTTTGGAATACTGCAAGGAATGTTTCTTTTTTGGGGAAAAATATCACCTTATGCTTTCCAAAGTCAAAAACCTGCACAGAAAAGGCAGAAGGGAAAAAGCTCCTCCAGCCTGCATTGGCTCATGGATATCCATATGGATGCGAGGAGCTGGGCAGTGTGTTGAGCTCACTGGCTGGACTCAGGCCAGACCTGGTGGCACTGATGTGATAGCTCAATGATGCCACATGGCTGCTCTGCTCCTGCCTGTGATGCCACAGCTGAGCCTGGGCTTTGGCACTGGCAACACTACTCTGGGCTTCAGTAATCCCAGTTTGAAAGAAATCCCCGTTTTCCAGCTCCTCACTGGGAGGCTGTGCCGGGCCAAAGAGACACTGAACTGAGGGTGCATTGCCTTTACTTTCTGATTACAAGGTCTCCAGGGGACATTCAGGGTGCCAGATTCAAGCTTTCCCATAACCACTAGAACTGCAAATTCACTTTTTTTCCCTCTTATTAAGCAGCTTTCACCCTGATGGGCATCTCTTTGCCTCCTCTCTCTTCTACTCTCTCTTCCCCCTGGAGCAGCAGCAGCCCCCAAAAGGACTAGCATCACAAAGGGACAGCCGTCGGCCAGGGCACACCATCCTGCCGCACTCCTGCCTTGAAAAGGAGGCTTTTTGGTAAACCAGCAAACATTGTGACTGGTTCATGGTTGGGCGATGCTGCCGCACTGGTGCCTGCACTGGAGCTGGCATCTAAAAACATGTCCGTGTCAGGAAGGGAGCGGAGTTAGTGCCAGGTGACAGGATCAGCGTGACCCTGGGCATCGCCAAGCCTCAGTGCTTCTCTCTTGCATGTTTGTTGTGAAAAGTCCAGGGAAGGAAAAGAGTTTGACCTGATTCGTGCCAGATTCCACATGATTTGTGTTCCTTAATTATATCCCTCATCCCATTAACCTCCTGTGCATTGCAGTGAGCAGCTGCACGGTACGTGGAGAAGATATTCCTGTGAAACATTAATGAGCTGGTTTTGTATTAACCAGACAGAGCTGGGTTAGAAATGTGGCACCCACAGCTGTTGCTTTGACTGCAGCTCACACAGTAACCGGTGGCAGCTCCTTGTACAATCACTATCACTGCTGCACACACACTGTCTGGAAATTACCAGGTATTTCTTGTCTCAATGAGGCACCGGTTCCTGCGAGGGCTGAGCTGCTGCAGCCCATCACAAGGGTTGTTTGCAGAGCTCTCCCTCCAGCTGGGAATGAGGAGGAGCCCTTTCAGGAGGCTTTAAGAAGGCTTGCAGCGGGTTAGGCACTCATTTTCCTTGGGATTTCAGTTAAGCTTGGAAAATGACTCCAGGGAGTCTTTGCTGGTTCCTAAGTGATGCTGGTGCAATGGGTTCATCTGCCTGGCTCCCACTGGTGCTGGCTGCCCACAGCTTAGTGCTGGTACAGGCTGGTTTTAAAGTAATTGGAGGTCTCCTAAAGTGCAAACCGTGGCGGCTGCTGGTGGGAGCTCCCGCGGGAATCCAGGGTATTTACTTGAAATAGCACATATTTTTATTTATATTATTACTGGCCTGCAAAGGTCACACCGTGCATTTGTGCACTTGCCTTTTCCATGCATCATTTTCACTGAACCATAGAATCCCACTTTGGTTTGGGTTGAAGGGACCGTAAAGCTCATCCAGTTCCAACCCCTGCCGTGGGCAGGGACACCTTCCACTATTGCAGGTTGCTTCAAGCCCCTGTGTCCAACCTGGCCTTGAACACTGCCAGGGATGGGGCAGCCACAGCTTCTCTGGGC
>WYDI02032971.1:0-16101 GCA_009867235.2 Psittacus erithacus
GGCTTGGAGCAAGCTGCTCCAGTGGAAGGTGTCCCTGCCCGTGGCAGGGGGTGGAGCTGGAGGAGCTTTAAGGTCCCTTCCAACACAAACAAGTCTGGGGTTCTGCGTAGGGCTGGGCAGGGTCCAGTAACAGCTTTGACTGAAGCTCATGGGATAATCATGCTTGTTGCATAAGATTTACACAGGCCACAGCGCTCAAACATCATTTGTACATCCCTGAGGAACCACGACATTTGCTTTACATGAATTTACAACAGTGTCAAGCAGGACTTTAGAAACCCAGAGTAACCAACAGAGAGCACTGTGCCCCGGCTGGGGCGGAGGCAGACACTCACCACGACAGGCGGGCAGGCTGCTGCTCCACTGTCCATTGGCCAAGCACTGGGACTGAGATGCTCCTTCCAGGCGGTACCCAGTGTTGCACACAAACTTGGCCACATCATTCAGGTTGAACTGGTTCCCTTGGGTCAAGCCATTGGCAGGGTTGCCAGGGTGGCCACAAGTGATGGCTACAATAAAAAATCAGAGATATGACGTTTTCTGTCTGGATTATCTATTGGAAATAATTCCCATGAAAGGAGACCACAATCCCCCCACCCCATCAACCCTGAAACTCACACCAACCAAAGATTTGTGGCCAGCTCTGTTGGAATACTGAATCAAGCTGAGAGCACGGTACCTTTGTTCATTTTACTGGCATAAATAATTCCCTGAACCACTCTAAGCAGCTGAGTGCCAGCATCCTACTGACTTAGACTGTAAATCCCTAGAGCTCCTCTTCACAAATCCCAGCTACTGCTATTAATCTAGTGCCTTACATTACCCTGAGCATCACACAGAGTGATGAAACCTGATGTCTTCTTCCCTCTCCCTAGTGTAAGTTGGACATATGCTCACTGCAGTATAAAGTAAAACCTGCAGGAGCAGCTAAAAGAGATGAAAAATATGAGAAAAATCAGGTTTCTAGCAGATGGCCTAAAAAGCCTCAATCTTCCTGCTTTAAGTCTGAAAAACTTTGGGGAAAACCCTTTATTTCTAAATCCCTGAAATAAGGGGTTTGTGTAGTTCTTGTTTCTGTGGTCGATGTGAGTGTGGGTCAGTGACAAGGTAGAGAGCAAAAGGGAACTGGCTGGAGCGGCTCTGACGATCACCCAGGGAAGGTGCAGAGGCAAAGGCTGGAGCAGCTGTAAGCACAGGCAATAGGGAAATTCAAAGTGGTTTTGCCTGGGCTACTCTGCTGGCACCTGGGAAGAGATGGGTGATGCAGGGAGGATGCACCCCTTCCATGAGCGAAGCCCAGAGACCTTTGCAGTGAGCTCCACTGCACAAAAGAAAAGTCAGGACACGCCACACAGAGATTCCTGGCTGCTTAAGGAACACGACGTCTTCTGACAGTGGAGGACAAAGCAATATTGATCACTGCCATGCTGAAACAGGGTAATGGTCCATCAGTGGAAGCCCAGCAGTTCAGCTGTACAGCTGCCAAAGCCAGGAGCTAGAGGGAAGGATGCAATTCCCACAAAAGATCCATAACACATTTGACTGCCAGGGCTGGACTGTACCACAGGGATGGGAATTTATTCCTCATGCAAGCCGCTGACAGGTAGAGGTCTGAAGCACATGAAGCACTCTAGCCTTTCAGTGCTGCAGGAAGCAGATGTCAGATTCTTCGAGGTGCTTCTGAATGTGGTTATACGTGTTTTGAAATAGGTGATGGATTCTGTCCCAGAAAAAAAGGCTCCCCACAGTTGGCATGGATCAAAAAGGCTCATTCACACAGAGGAAGCAACTGTAGCAGGCTTAAAGAGAAATAGCAGGACAATAGGAAATGATAATGTGCTAACACACAGTGCCCCGAGCTGCTTCAGAAGCGATAAGGCCTCCAGGCATCTCATTTCAGAGCTCAACAGGGCTCTGCTTTAATGACATAAAATTTATGTTATCCATAAGGCCTAACGCAGCGCAATAACTTCAAGGCCAACTTCTGCACACGCGACACCTTTAACACATCTCTGCACAAAAGCTTGGTGGGCTTCAGGTACCTGAGCCGGAAGCCAGCACAAAGCAGAGCCAAGCAAAGGAACCTGTTCTGGTTCAGCTGTCAGAAGACAGATACAGATGAGCAACATTCATTGCCTTTGTTCTAACGGGTTTGGTCCCTCCCAAAAGAAACAAGATGGGCCATGAAAATGGATGTTTAGAAAACCCTACATTTCCATCAATCTGCCTGACAGCAGGAGGGCCTCCATCAGTATGATTTCCTGATCCAAGGTTACTGTGCATATAGGCAGGAAAAAGGGAATGGATTTTTTTTCCACAGAGCATCCTCAAACATGAGAGTGAATTCAAACCCCCCAATGGACCCAGAGCCAGCCTGTCCAATAACTCTTTTCCTAAAAAGCTCAGGCAGAACTACAGACATCCTCCAAGTTCTGGAGCCCATGCTAACCTTGACGAGTTAAGTCTGTGTGTTATTTTTAGGCTGGAATCTGTGTATTCATTGATCGGTCATTCCGTACTTCATATCCTGCTGTTATTATTGTGCCTCAGCACATAAAGCTTTAAGCCAGACAGAAGAGACTGGATGCAAACAGCTGGAGAATCATGATATGAAATACACAGATTGTACTGTCCAGTGATAGGAAGATGCTTAAACTTATTAACACCTTAATGCTCCAGAGACTTACTTCATTAGCTTATTTAGTGGAAGGATAATGAGCAGGTTGTACAAGGTGACTTGTGATCAGAGGAGGAGAGGGACTTTCCTCCAGCACAGAGCATGGGTCCCAAAACAGTGATGCTGCGGAGTGCTTGGTGGGGCTACATCTGCCCTTAACCTCCCCTCACCCTGATAAAGGGGGATCTCCTCAGAAACCAGACCTTTCACTGGGCCCAGCTGCCCACAGAAGCTGTGGCTGCCCCATCCCTGGCAGTGCTCAAGGCCAGGTTGGACACAGGGGCTTGGAGCAAGCTGCTCTAGTGGAAGGTGTCCCTGTCTGTGGCAGGCGGTTGGGGCTTGATGAGTTTTAAGATCCCTTCAACCTAAACCCTTCTATGTTGGAAAACATGAAAGAAAAGTGGCATTTAAAAAGCAGAGGAAAAAAGCAAAGCAGCCAAAATTGCCACGTTGCCACTCCTGCCACATCTCAGCTCCCTCCTGTGTGGACCCCAGGGACTCTTGTGCAGCACACTCACTGTGTGCATGCAAAGCAACTGAGCAGAGCCTGGCTGTGCAAACCCTCAACAACATCTTTACGTGTGCTCTTGTCCTGTGGCCACCACCAGGGCTAAAGGAACGTGACAACATACTTACGCACACAGACAGGCGTCTTCCCGGACCAGCGGTGGTCCTGCTGGCAGATCCGCACCGACATGCCGATGAGGCGGAAGCCTGGGTTGCACTGATAGACCACGCTGCCACGGTAGTTGTAGTTCTCCCCATTGATCTGCCCGTTGACGATGGGACTGGGGACACCGCAGTGCCCCGCTGCAGGAGGCAGACAGGAGAGTCACCCAGAGCTCGCTCCTGAAGGCATCGCACACTACCCTGAGTCTGAATTCCACACTCTGCACTTAAGAGATGAAACCAGAGCAGCAGTAGAAACAGCAAAGCATTCTTAAAGCTCTCCAGCCGCAGAACACCTCATATCTACTGAGCGTGTAAGGAATCAGAGTCTGCTTCCTTATCGTATCTACTTTGGGGCTGTTTAGTCTGGAGAAGAGAAGGCTCATGGGGGACCTTCTCGCTCTCTACAACTGCCTGACAGGAGGCTGTAGTGAGATGGGGGTCAGTCACTTCCCCCAAGTAACGAGACAGGACAAGAGGAAACGGCCTCAAGCTGTGCCAGGGGAGGCTTAGACTGGACATCAAGAACAATTTCTTCACTGAGAGGGTGCTCAGGCATTGGAACAGGCTGCCCAGGGCAGTGCTGGAGTCTCTGTCCCTTGAAGTGTTCAAAACCATGTAGATGATGCCCTTAGCGACATGGTTTAGTGGTGGCCTTGGCAGTGCTGGACTTGATAATCTCAGAGGTCTTTCCAACCTGGTTGATTCTATGATTCTACAGCTTCAGCAGTGCTGAGTCCTCACTTGGATTCCTTCTTGAACCAGTATCTAAAATCCCTATTCCCGCCCAAAATACAGCCAAGACTTTCCCACTGACCATCCCAGATGCTCCACACGTACCCAGACACCTCACTTCTGCTCCACTCCAGAGCCCGTTGGCCATGCACTCCCGCACACGGGAGCCCACCAGGGTGTAGCCTGTGTTGCAGGAGAAGATGGCTGTGGCCCCATAGCTGGTCAGCGTGCCAATCTTGTTGCCGTTCGGTGGGGTCGGCAGGTCTCCGCAGGAGATAACTAGGAGAGATCCAAAGCACGGGAAGTGAGGACAGGCAGCGAGCTGTGGTTTTTACAGAGCAATGCACTCAGTGACACCACCACAATTATTATCCAAGTCAGAAAGGGGTCGGAAAGCTTATCAAATAGTTATATGGATAATAAACCCAGGTTTTCCCACAGGAAGTTTTTAACACAGGAATATGTCTATTACTAACCCACTGCTGGATACAGCCAGGATGCCTGACTGCCAGCAGAGCCACAGAATGGCGCAGGATCTCCAGTCAGAAACTGGAACACCAACACTGGACACGCAGCTTTCTGTTACACCACGATTTGCAGGACAGAGACGAGACCCACAGAGGGCACTCAGCTGATCCCTGGCTTGTGGGGTGCAGCTGGAGCCTGGCAGGGAGCTCCTGCAAATGCAGCTCACAGCCACAGACTCCAGCTCATTATTTCATCTACCTTAAAGCCCTGCAAACCCTCCAGAGCCTTTGCACTCAGCAAGAAATCAAGAGGCTCACGCTGGGTGCTTCTGACCCCAGCGCATTGCTGAGATCCTGTCAGCTGAATTTAGGTGGCAATAATGCTGAAGAAATACAACGAGGTCAGGCTCATGCTCCTGGAGCTGGCTGAAGAGCTTAACAGGGGTAAAACTACATCTGTCACTGAAGTCAGCACTTGCATCTCTAGAAACAAAGGGAGGCAGGAGGGAAGGGAGAGCTGCCATTCTGAAGGAGAACCTTTCTGTCTCTATCGGCATTTAGAGAGGGAAAAACCTCCACCTCTGACAAGAGATCCAAAGCACAGTGGTCATGTCAGAAGAACGGAGTGAGCTGCTTGTTTGCCAAGACAGTGTTTGATTTACGGGTGACACTGCTACCCTGCAAACCTGGCATTTGCATGAAACTGCAAGAGGTTAGGTTTTAAATCAGAGTTTTTCATTTCCTTTCTTAAAAGCAAATTTCAAAGCATCTGGCAGCAGTGACAGGAGAGCTGCTGGGACCCAGCAGCAGCAGAAGAGCTGGTGTGCTGGAGCTCTTGCAGAACCATTTATCACAGAATCCCAGCCTGGTCTGTGTTGGAAGGGACCTTAAAGCTCATCCAGTTCCAACCCCTGTAGATTTCTCATCAGCCCCTTTGGGCACTGGAAGCTGCTCTATGGTCTCCCTGGAGCTTTCTCTTCTCCAGGCTGAACAAGCTCAACTCTGGTTTAGATTCTTGGTTTAAGAACTTCCTGCATCCAAACTCTCTTCCACCAGTGCAGTTCTGCAGCCACTCTGTCAGATGCTGCCAAGAGTGGCCAGGGCTGGGGTGTGTTTGCAAGCCAACAGCAGAGCTTGCACACTCTGGATGGCGAAGAGAAACCCCATCCCCTGCAAGGCACCATGTGAAGGTGCCTGCCCCAGTGCAGCTCCTGAGCTTCACGGCCCTTACTTTTACAGGTTGGCATTGGTTCTCCTATGCTCCACTTCCCGTTGGCTTGGCACTTGATGACCCGCTGGCCTGTGTAGTAGTACCCAGGGTCACAGATGAGCATTAGCTGAGCGTTGTAGTGGTACTGGATCTCGTAGGTGAGCCGCCACCGACCATGCTCAACTGCAATGCTGTTGATATCGGGACAGGTGACAGCTAAAAACCAGATGTGGTGAGTCAGGGAAAAGAAATGAGACAGAAAGAGGTTAATAGCTGTTCAACTCCAGAGACTTCGGGGCATTTCAGCAGGGGTGCTGGCTTTTTAACAAGGGGCCAGCACTAGCATCTCTATTACAGGTGGGAAACCAAGACACCATGAGAGGGGACATCAGACAAAACCTGGTGCAACTGTGAGACAAAGCTGTCACGCCAGAGCTGGAAGATGTTAATAAAGGGATCTCCAAAGCTCCCTGGGGGACCGCAGCGCTGCACACACTCACCTACACACTGAGGGGGCTGGTTGCTGTTACTCCACTGCCCTTCCTGCAGGCACTCGGCGCTGGGCTCCTGCCCGGGCTGCAGCTGGAAGCCCTGGTTGCAGTAGTACACGGCTTTGGTACCCACGGTGTACTCCTTGCCAAAGACAACGCCGTTCTTTGGGGCCCTGGGAACTCCACAGGAGAGAGCTGGGAAGGAGGAGAGGAGTTTAAAACACCACTGCTGAGAGATCAGTGAGCTCCCAGTTTTACCATGGATTTGTGGAAGCCCAGATCCCAAACTCTCCTGTTCACAAAAGCTCCAGCCCCCTGCTGAGCCCCAGAAGCTGCAGTGAATGCTCATTTCCACAGAGGATCAGATTTTCAACTCCTGTCAGTGTGGTAACAGCAAAGCCAATGCTGAGTACCAGTTTCTACTGGAGGAGACCCTGGTTTGTCCTTTCTATAATATCTGTAACGCAAAATGCATCAACACAGCATCCAGAAGTTTTCACACTGAGATAAAGGATTAGACAGCAATAACATTTTGTATTTACATCCCACAGCAGCAACAACCTGAAACCCCTTTCCAGCAGCACTTTTGCATTACATAAGGCAGCAAATTGTGTCATTACGTTGTGGCAGAAGGAAAGCTAAATTTAGCCTTGGGCTGAGAAGGTAAGGGGGGAATTCAGGGGAACCAACTGATGAACAGGCACGATGCCAAACGCCTGCTCAAGATGGCAGCACTTCGGAGAAGATGCTCTGCACCACTGCTGCTGAAAGCCTCAGTTCTGCAGCCAAGAGAGGGTCAAACTGGGCAGAACAGGTCACAGACAAGGGCAGGCAGGTCACAGAAAGATGAGCAACAGCCAAATACAGAGAGCTCAGAAGCACACTCATCTGTGCTGCAAGAGTTCTGCGAGACGTGACATGTCCTTTTACCCTCTTCTCCACCTCTGGGAACACCAGCACTGGGAGTCTGTCACTCAAATCTGTTTTTCTCTATCAGCATTCAGGAGAGCTGGGAAATCAAACCCAGACCTGCCTCCACAAGCATCACGCAGGCTCCTATCCCTCTCCAAGGCTTACATCTTGGGCTGGAGAAGCACAGGGTGGCAAAGGGGAAGGAGCAGCCTGGACCTGTGAAGCTGCCACTGGGAGACTGCCAGCCTCGGGGCTGCCAACAGCCTCTATGGGGCACTGAGATGAGCAAAGCACCGATTTGGAGGCCAGCACCTAACCCAAACAGCTGTCTGCATTTTAAAACTGCTCTGAAGGAAATCCACTCCTTCCTGGAGCTGCCCACACTGCTCCCACTCCACTCCCGCATGAACCGGAGGCTGAGCCGATGTCTCCAGAGCCACATGCTGACACCTGAACACACATTCACCTTCCTGTTATTCACTCTCCACATAAATGAGGGCTAGAAAATCTGCAGCCTTAGAAAAGTGACCTTCTGGTGACAGAGATCCCACTGAGTGCTGAAAAGGAGAGACCAAACTTACTGTGAGCAGCATCAGCACAACCTCCAGAGCTTTCTATCACTCAAGGTCCAAGACGCTTTCATCCCACTCCTGCTCCATGAGTCGGCCAGAGCCCCAACCTGGAGCACAATTACACAGCGCCTCGCGGATGCTGGTGTTGCTAATAGGTGTGAGTAATTCCGCAGGCTTATATTAGCACAACCAGGCACATCCCTGGTTGAAATGATAATCGCATGTATGTCACTTCATTGAGCTAAGGAGCTTGGCAAATCTCTCTACAAGGCTGGGTGTCTAGACAAGCAGCCACACTGAATACCAATTTCAGTCAGAGGCAAAAGAAGAGGGGACCTGGGGAGTCCAACCCTGTCACTTCCATCCAGCCGTGCTCTCCTGACTTTCTGATACTGCATCCAACCAAAAAGGCTGGTGGGAAAGCTGCTCCCTTCCCATGCCACTGCCCCACAAAGCCTTCCCCTTTCTCTATCCAATCCTCTGCTGCAGCCTGATGCTTCGCCGCAGGCACTGAGGCACAGAGACTGAAAGCTGGGGACACTGGAATGCAGAACCAGGGCCAGTGGTGCTCCGGGCTACTGAGGCTGGGCTGCCACTTGCCTTCGTTTCTCTGCACAGGGAAGGATGATTTACTGCTGCTGAGTCCTGCCTTGCAGCCAGCTCCCTCCTCCTGCCTCTCCAGTGCTCTGCTTGACCATTCTGGGTCTTTCCATTGCATGAGCCTTGTCCTGATACAAGAGGCACCAACAATACAGCACTTCTGGGGCAGGCACAGTTAACTAGAACTATTATTAAGCCACTAGAAATAGTAAGTAAAATGTAACCCTCTTCACCTGCTGATGAAGGCTACAACATGAAGACTGGACAAGGAAGAGCCATGGGCGCTGGGACCTCTGCCACCCTGCACCCGTGGCAGGATCCTGCCTTCCCTGCAGATCCGACATCCTTGAGCAGAATGTGGTATTAGTCAATTTGTGCTTACAGAGCCCCGCACAAAGCAGAACAGCTTGACTTTTGGGGTGGCAATGAACCTGCCATCTGCTCCAAAGAGCATTCCTGAGGCTCCAGCTGCAGGTACTGCCATCCACCAGGATCAGAGACCATGAAAGAGTTGTTCCAGGGGAAAGCAAACCAGCATTTGGCTCGGAGAGACCCACGGAGAGCGTGGTCCAGCGAACAAGGAGAAGGAGCACTTAACGGTACAAAACACTCTCTGCAGGAAGATGATGTGTTAGGAAAAGAAACAGAGGCTATGCAAGCAAATCTGCAGCTGGGATTCCAAAAACAAAGCAGCTTAAAAATAGGCAGCAGAGACGGAAAAGGCGTATTAGATCATCTTGTGTTCTCCCTCATTGTGCCAACGCAAGATTGTTCCCTGCAGAATATTCTCTGCTGCTCCCATAAATGTCAGCTAGGACAGAGCACGTAGTAAAGATTATTCAGAGGGGATGGGGAAGAGGATTATGTACTGGCAGAAAGCAGCGATGGGAAATGCCATTTAACGAGACCATGTGTTTGCAGGCACCCCAGCTCCCTTCCTGACTCTATGAGCAATCCATGCAGTTACAGAGCAAGTTCCCAAACCTGTGCCATGCGGCCCCGGCCACCAGAAAGGATGAGAAATTGAGTACAGCCCAAGACCACAGGTTGCCAGTTGGCTTTGAGAGCAGCGTGGGGGAATAAAAAGGAGGCTGGATTCCATGGAGCCGAGGCGGGAGGATGAGCAGAGCCAGCCCTGGCTACCGGCTGCTGCAGGCCGGGGGGGGGAGCTGCTCTGCCGTGAATTCCCCGACAGCTCCAGCTCGCTGCCACTCGCCCACCTCCTGAATCCACCTCGAGGCACTCGATAACCGCGGGCCAGTGTTAAGATTCCTGATGCAAATACAGGAAAACAGAAGAGGAGGTGACTTTCCCAAAGGGGCTGCTTCAACCTCAGGATCTGATGGGACCCACTAAGCTCTCCTCGCCGGAAGCGAATCCACTCTTCCAGAGGGACATCAGCACCAAGATCCTGACCGAGCTGCTCTGTGCGGTCAGTGAGGACACGCACACTGCTCCAAAGGTGAAACTGATGTGAACTGGCCCCCAAATTCTTCCTGTGGTGGCAACTGCTATGGAGTGGCACCACAGATTGTGCCTGTTGAGCTCCTGACATGTCACAGGTTCAGCTGGACCAGAACAGCGCTGGGTGGGTTTAGTGCTTCTCATGCAGATCCCATGGGAAAGCCTCTTCCCACACCCCTCCATCCCACAGGAAAGGCCTGCGGTGCTCAGCACTTCCAGCCCAGGCAGGGACAAGCCACAGATGGTCTGGCTCCAGCTCCCTCCCTGGTGCCTCAGGAACTAGTGCTCAGGGACTCATTTCTGCTTTGAATCATTCTGTCTGGTGAGACCTCATCCAAGCACCTCCCCTCCCAACACATCCTCTCTCTTACCTCCTCCCTACCTCTGTGTTTAAAACCCATTCCCCACATACCATTATACCTCTTGGAAGTCAATATTGATTTTGGAGCTGAACACAGGGCTCAGGTGGCATTCCAGCACACCAGGACAGTAAAGACCTAGCAGCATTTATACCTATTCCTGATTACAGGATTTTCCTTAAACAGAAGCATTACATCAGAAAAATTCCCTACACTGGGCTAAGGATTCGGGAGGCACAGTTGCCATGACAGCCCCTCGCTCCTGCAGGTCTTGCTGTGTGCTTCATCTGCTCATTCCAGTGCTCGGTGTTTGTCCTCATCCATGTTATCACAGAATCACTACTGGAGCTTGCGCCCAGCTTCCCAGTTTCCCCTTGCCAATGGGGCTGGGTGACAGGTCCTTGCTTTACTGCTTTCCACTCACCTCTAAACAAACACAGCCTTGAGAGGGCTCCAAATGGATATAAGCACCCACAGCACAAACCCACCCATTAGAGGCAGGACTGCTTTCACCCCTGTGCAACTTCCAAAGAGACAAAGTGATTCAGGAGCACAGAAAGGAGTTTTTCACGGCTTTTTGGTGCCTCCCACACTAAATAATCCTGCTTTTCCTTACAGCTTGGACTGGACAACAATACAGACACTGCGATGAGATTTTGCCTATGCTGTCTCTGTTCCCTGGCTAGTTTCCAGGGAAGTCAATGCAATATTAATCCCCAGCACTTGGTCCCCTTGGAACATGGATGAATGTTCAAAGACACTGAATGGCTTCAGCAGAATAAAGATGGGCATTTTACCAACACAAATGAACAGGGATGGCTGGCAGATTGAGAAGGTGCAATCAGAAAGTGAACGCAGTGAGGGAGACAAACAGCGTGCAAACAAAGCCCCCTGGAGCACAGAACCCTGTCCTCCCCTCACTCCCACGCCTGGAAGGAGCCCTGCGCTAAGTCTGATATGTCATAAAGATTACAGTTAATTAGGAGGAAATGCGGAAAGAACAGCCATGTGCCTTCATCTTAGATGAAGCCAATGGAAACTAGGCACCATGTGAATCCCAAGAAACGTCTCATCCCCTGTTGACACACGCAGACCTAAGAGGGCACTTCCAGAAATACCAAATGAAGTTCCAGGCACTAAAACCCAGCAGGACCCTCGCTGCCAGCCTTTCCATGCTCCTCCAAGCAATAGCTTCTCCCATCCTTAACTGAGGCTTGGCTGTGTCTTTACTGAGCATTCCAACACTTCTACAGCAGTATCCTTTACACAGATGCTTTTTTCTCCCCCATCCTGAAGGCTCCCAAAACAGTTACTCCCTTCCCTTCTTGCTTGTCTGTTCCCAAGGACTTGGATATGAGGAGCACCCCTCACACCTACCTGCTGGAGGCAGCTCCAAGCCTGTTCTCAACAGGGAACTGGTGGCATTACAACAGGTTTTAACTTCCACTGCATTTCCCTCAGTCCTCCTAAGACTCCCAGCCCCCCAGAGGACACTTCCCTGCTCTCACCTTGGCACAGGGGGATCGCTTTGTTCCAGTGGAAGTAGCCCTGAGGGTGCTGGGAGCAGGTGGTGGTGCTGTGGCCAACGAGCCAGTAGCCGGTGTCGCAGCCGAAGCGGAGCGTGCTGCCGGGCTGCAGCCCCGTCTGGCTCAGAAGCAGCCCGTGTGCCGGTGCCCGCGGGAGGCTGCAGTACGGGGCTGCAGGGGAGGGCAGAAGAAAAGAAAGCCATCACTGCATGGGCAGCAGCAAGGCAAATTCCCTTCCTGCTGTCAGGAATTACAGCCTGCATACCATACCCTGAGGCTGCAGAGGAAACAGGGAATGTGTGATGGATAAACACGAAGCCAAAGGGGGAAGGAGTGCAGGGCTACTCTCCAAGTTCCACTCAGCTCTAGAAATAAAGACTAATTTCTGATAATTAAATATTACTTAATTCATTTACTGAGTAAAGTCATTATTTATTGATGACACCCTGGCAAGTTTTCAACCCGGTTTTATAACTTCCATTAATTACAATTTGCAAAGTTTCAAGCTACAGTAATTCATTTTAAGGAATTCTCAGCAAATATTCGGTATCCAGCAGCAGGTTTGTGCTGAATGAGCAACCAGGACTCCCCGGCCATGCTCCTATGAGAGCAGCAGCAGAATGCCTGAGCAGGAGCACAATGTGTTTTAAACTGCAAACGCTGTAACACCATCAGCCTCATGCACCAGCAGCTCCTAACACAAACTCTTAGGTTTTGTGATGTTCATCTCCAAACATCTCAAAAGGGGCTCATTGCAAGGACACAATAATTCAGTAACACAGCAATGTTTCTGGGGAATTACCATGGATGGGTTTCATCCATCCAGAGCCACACTGCCTATGGTCAGATGTTCTGGTACTGATTCTTTAGAGTGATGGATTAAAAGCCAAAGCCTCAAGGTTTCTCCTGGAACAAAACCTGCCTTCTGCAGCCTCACAGCTCAGAACAAGCCCAGATTTGAGAGCCTTCCCAGGCACTGGCAGCTTCTCCCCACAGAGATGACCTATACCCCTCTGCAGCCATTTTATGGTGATCCTTGGCTGCAGAGATGGCCACATTCCTGGCAGAGACACCCATTCTCTTCCATGTGCTTACCAGAGTAGCGGATTTTGAAGCCTTTTCTGTTGTAGGCATGATCAGAGGACCAGCGGAGATAGACTCTGTTCCCACTGCTGGTGACGGTCAGAGGGGCTGAGTAGTTCCCACTCAGTGACAGGAGCAGTGGACTCTGGCCAGAGGGACCTGCAAGGAAGCAGGGAACAAGCCATGTCCCGACAGGCAGCCACAGGAGCATCAGCACAGCACTTGCATTCTGCATCTGGTTACAAAGCTGCTGCACTGTGAATAGTGACAGATCCCCTCTTGGTTGATGGGCCTCAAAAACCTGGTCTGCAGGGCTTCAGGGATGAGAATTCCCATCCTCTCAACTTGCCCCTTCCCAGCAGCCTCTGCTCCAATTTCTCCCAGGAGCTTGCTAACTCCTGCCGCTTTCAAAAACGCTTTAGATCCATCCAAAAATCAAATCATTGATCTTCCCTTATCCAGAGAATCAATGAGTCTTAGAGGAGCTTTCTTTAAGTCCAGTGTAAGGTTACAGGTGGAGTGGTGGAAAGCTCTTCACAGTGTTTTGGGAACAGAGATTAGCAGCTAAGAAAACTCTGCCGTTTCCTTCCTCCCCCCTCAGCCAAGTTAAACTGGTGAATCTCTTACCATCAAAGATTTCAAACTCATCATACTGCTTCTCGCTCAGGAAGTACTCAATGGTGAGGGAGATGTTATACCCAGGCTCTACCTTCACCACCCAAGAGCAAGTCTGAAAGTGAGGGTAACTTCCCAGGAAGCTCTGGCTCAGGATCACGCCGGTGGAGTCTGTCAGGACCTCATTCATCGGGCACTGCACTGCAGGGAAGACAGCAGAAAATTCACTTTCCTGGTTTGCAGAGGAAGGAAGGGAACACAAGATGCTGTGGCCATGAAGGTCTGTCTCGAGTTAGGTCAAGACTCAGCGCAACTCCAACCTGCGCGCATCCGCTGCACACCTTCACCCTCCCAGAGGATCCCCAAGCCCTGATGTATTACTCTGCACATAAAGCATGCTGTGCTCCCACAAATCCAAGCAATAGCCCCATTTAAAGGCAGGGCCTGAAAGGAACAATGCAAATAAACAGTTTCAACTGTCGCCTGCATCATTCCACACCTCTCACAAGATGAGTAACACTGCAACCACAAGACTATTCTCAAGTTGCAAAACACTCCCCAGGAATCCCTGGAAACTTTATTATCTGGCTTAGAACAAGGTGTAGAACTAAAGGCTTAACCCAGGTCACCACGGACTTGTTTAACCAGGACATAAGAACTCCAGTTCCTTTCTCTAATCACTACACCCCACTGAGCTTCTAGAAACATTTAATCCAGCTGAAGACACTACATAAAAAGATCAGCAAAACCACCCCAGAAGAAGTGGCGAACACACAAAGCAAGCAAAGGCATAAAAAGAAAGGGATCTTTATTTATCCATAATTGTCACTTAAGTCCAGTGCAAACACTCTACTTGGATTAATAGAAAAGAGCCAGAACTACTCAGAAAGACCAGTGTATTCTTTCCAAATCCTTAATCCCATCAGTGATTTTTTGACCTCCATAAATTGGTGGCCAGATGTAATTTAAGCAGTCCCTTTACCCCCAGGCTAACAACCATCAGTAAATAATTGAATGACCTCTCTTTCTATCCTTCAGTTCATGCTATTTCAGAGAGAATAAAGCTATAGAAAAATATCCTATTATATGGTAAAAATGTTCAGATAGAAGGGAATGAAGGAGATGAAATAATCACGGCTGAAGTGAACAAAAGCACCAGCAGGAATCCAGAGGATAAATAAGGTAACATGGCAGCATCGAAACATCTCTGAGATCCCTCCTGAGCAGCAGCAAGGTATACAATGAAGTGTGCTGGGGGCTTTCATTTTTCTCCTGTGTAGTACATTCTATGGCACTAATAGAGAAGCTGTTGTCGCAGGACTGCCTGCCTGGAGCAGCTCACTGTGCTCCAGCCTCCTCTTCCTTTGCCTGTTCATGGATCACTGGCAAACTCTCAGCGCAGAATTCCTCCCCACCTCGCAGGGTAAGGACATTTGGGTGACTTAGAATGACTTGGTGAAGGCAGTCAGATACATGGTGTGTCAGACCTCAGTCCTTTAAAGGAGGTACAAGCTTGCAGACGTGTCTCACTACCCTCCTTGCAAGCTCCTGATGGGTGGTTTTTGCACCACTGGGACCCCGGAGATATCAGAATTAACCCCAAAGATGCAGTATGTGCAGGGAAACCTCCTCTAGCTGCCATCCAGCCTGCTCCCTCCTATAGCTCATTTTGCAGCAGTCTCAAGGTAGGGAAGCTTTGGGTACCACACTGGGCACCCCCGGCTTTACCTTCACACGTGGGTGGAGGTCCTTCAAACTGGAGATGCGTGCCTAGCTTGCAGGTCAGGATTTCATTTCCAATCAAGGTAAAGCCAGGAAGGCATCTGTACCTCACCACATCACCTGCAGACAGAAACAGAAAACACTGACCCAAGAGAAGCACCAATTCATCAAGGCTGAACCTTGCCCTGGGTACCATGGGGAGCAGAGACCTCTTGACCATGCCTCTGCCACTGAGCTCTGACATGACTGTGCAGAAATAAAAGGCATAGCAAAAGCATGCTGGAGCCTCAGCTGGGAAGAACTGCTGTCATGCTGCTAGACTATGATGATTTGTGTGAGCTATTTCAGGTGGAGAGAGCAGACAGGGAGAAAAGCGGCTTTAAAAAAAGATCACGGCTACTTCAGTGGTTGCAGAAACACTTAAAATGTGGATGGAAGCGTGAGCCAGAGCAAACACCACACACAGCACAGTGCATATGGGTGAAAGGTTCTCATAAAAAGACTAAGGGCCTCTAAGCTTTCACACAATGCTTTGTCTGAGCCACCTGCAAACTGTTATTGTGGAAAAGACTTCTGAGCGTTTCCAAACAAGCTTGAGGCTTTCACAGAAGCCAAAGCACTTCTGTACTAACAGGGAGGAAAAGCCTCAGGACATCAGATCAGACTTGTTGTGAATGCTGGGCATTGAGCAAGGTCACGCAGAACCCTGTGCTCCACAGTTACACATGTGAAGAGCTCTGCTGAAACCCCAGATATGGGGTGACCACACAAATGTGTCTTCCTGCGGGCATCCCCAGCAGTGGATGGGGGGGGGAAGGAAGGCTCGGAGGACAGGGAGAGGTTACCTATGTTAAATTCTTCATTCTCAGTGATGATTTCCGCATTGGGAACGACGGTGGGAGGCTGGCATCTGAACAGCTGGTAGGCTGAAAGACCAAAGAAAAGCAGGAGATGTTAAGCCGGGGGTGAAGGTGGCTGCGGCCATCTCGGTGTGAAGCA